>NW_022259737.1:211923-223671 GCF_009602425.1 Actinia tenebrosa
ACTGAGAGCAAATGAATGAACATTTTGATTCCCATGGGTGAAATTTACTGGACTGCAAACAAACTTTCTACAACCTGTTTCGAGAGATCGTAATAATAAGACTGCATTTCGTAACACAGTGGATACACATCCTTTCCTTCAGTTCTTTACAAGTAGCTAAAAAGAATGACCAGTAATTGCAAAGGGTCTATTGTAATTAAGCTCATTAATCCCTGAATCCCTCTATACCATAATCACAGCATGTTGAAATATCGAGCTATTTTATTTAATGAATCTCATTGTTTTTCTCTTTTAGAATGAAAACGTTAAGCGACGAAAGAGCGACGTAACAGAAGAGGTAGTCGCTAGCGTAAGTAGTAAATGTTCTCAAATCTCGGAAGTCAGAAATCAGGACTGATTTTGATTTTTGTCTCCTATTTTTAGACACCAGAAGTCGATAGTAACGAAATGGACTGGAGTAGTGAAGGAGAGACTGTATCGAGTTGTTCGTCAAGACTATTAGGACACCCAGGTATTAACAGATTTTCAGACAGTTTATTGGGTTAGAGTCATGTATTTATCGGCGACCCGTCCACAAAAAAGTGAATTTTGCATTGTCGATGTATAGAGGCCTCATCGCTTTTGAGAACGAAGGGAAGGAAAATAAAATGAACGAAACGATGGCGACCATATTGGATGACACGACAACTGCAGGGGTCTATCGTGAACATCCTCCAACATGCCCTCTATAATAGACCTTCTCGGCTCGGGTCTAGTGTTTTCCCATTTTCAGACCACATGTTAGTCCCTTGAGAATAAGATTCTTTATTTGAGTTGTATATGAGAAGACACACATTCATGTGTCTCATTCTCATACGCAACCGTTAAACAAAGAAATGATACTCCAGGTAATGACACTTGGTCTGAAATGGGAAAACGTTACGCCCTAGCCGAGGAGGTCTATATCATATTTAAATGATTCCTATGTGATTACTTTAAGGAGAGGGAGACATCACCTCGTTACAGGGCCGGCCTTGTGAAGGTGAAACCGATGATGGCAAATGGCATGTCGGTACTGTAGTATGTCTGAAGGAGAGACCCGATGGTATACGAGTAAAGGTCAAGTTCCAACAACACCCTAGTGACAAGTTCGATAAATGGTAAGAACAGGTTTCCCTTAGACTAAAATCAAACGTCGAACTTTACATGAGCCGAACCTAATGACATCAAAGAAGACTGCCTTGTTATCCATTGTTTTAATAAGGTTCGGCTCATGTGAAGTTCGCGGACGTTTGACATGGGCCTCAGAGGTGCAACCAAATTTCTTCACTACCATGTGCTCTTTGAACTTTATTTAAAAGCTATTGCTTTGTTTATTTAATCATTTATTTCAACAGGTATGACTACCCAGGGCCACATATCCGTATAAACGGGGTAAGTGAATATTCCGTCACATTTTCGTCTAACTTTGAGTTTGACCGGTAAAGCCCTTTTATCTTTCGTCTTTGTCATTATTCGCACATGAAATGTTGGGCTTTAGACCCAATGGAAAACTAACTACATTTAATCAAATATCGGTTCTTACCTTCACAGTCTAAAGAATCCACGCCGATTCCACCTCCTTCAGAGCCGGTCAGTCGACCATCTCCACAACCATCTCCTCAACCTCTTCCATCTAGTTCCATGGTCGAGTTACCCAGTACTACCACGATAGAATCCACGGTAACCATGGAACACGTGCAAGGACAAGCTTCTCCTGTTCGCTCACCTGATAATGGTATATCATCTAATATGGAGACAGAAGAGGCGCTACAAGACGTCGCACAACTCTCCAGGTATAGGAGGTCGTGGCTTGGAATAGGGCTTTTCCAATCGATAATCATGATGCATTGTGGTCTAGCTCGGGTGCAAACAGTATCATATAAGGCATAATGAAGAAAAGATGCCCCATGATCCCTATCTTAGGGTTTATTTAGTGTTGCTTTTGTTTATAGGTTATATGAATGCACTTGTTGCTTCATACTTTGAATGAAAATGTTAATCGTAGTGGTATTGCAGTTTTAACCTATAGAAAGTATAATGGATTTGAAATAACCAACTTTCGATATACTGGTTTGAGAGATAAAGCAAAAAACAATCCGAGTCGAGGTTCTGGGACGTTTACGTTATTATTTCCCCGGAGCCTCGACTCGAAATGCTTTGTGCTTGACTACTCCAGAATATCCAAAGTTGGCTATTCCATTCGATGATCAGAGCACTCTTCTCCATCAATCTGTATTTACTCTGGTTGGATACACGATAGTTAAGAGGGATACACAGAGGTCGTTGGTCGCTAGCTTAATCAAAACATGCGACGTCTAGGAACCAGTAAACTCTAGAATCTTGTGTACATTTGGTTGCTGTTTGCATTTTAAAATGTATTTAATATTTTTGTCACTTATAGGAAAATGTTAGAGTTCTTCGTACCTCCAGAATACCAACTGACAAAAGAGCAGCTTGGAAGCTTATCGATATGGGAGCTGAGAAAGTTTAATGTGGTAAGCTATCTCTCGTGTAAGAATATCTAGAACATCTAGTGAGTTGCTAACTTATTCTTTTGGCTTACTGCAGAAAGACTTCTGTGACAAGTACGAGGAAGGGTTAGGCACGGTAAGATATCATCTTTGCTCCTATTTATTTCTTTTTTTCAATTTTCATTTCATTTTCATTCCATTTATTTGCGAATCTCACTTTTTTCATTTCTAGATTATGAACAAAATAACGACGGAAGGAAAAAGATCGGAACAAATAGCAGAAGAAATGCAGAAAAAGCACGGAGAAGTATCAGAAAAACTGACAGAAACCATACAAACAATGCAACAGAAGGAAACAGAGCATGCAGAAACTACAACACGACTAACCAGATTGCAAAGAAAAACAGCTAGACTGATAGGCATGTTAAACGATGTAAGTACTATTATCACCATAGCTTCGTGCTTAACGTTATATCACGTCTTATATTCATGTACATTTCTATTGTTGTAATATGAGTGTCACCTTGGTTTAGTTTCTTGTCTTTTTTCGTTCCCACAGAACTCCGATGAAATCCAAATCCCAGACGACTCAGTGGAAGAGACACTTGATAACTTCATCACTATATTAGAGAACGAGGGCAGTCAGACACAGTGACAGACCGACCTATAGATATCTTTATTCTACTACATCTCGTCCATACGTCTTCATTTTCTTCAGCAAAATGTATCAATACTCATCCTTCTAATACTCCTCTAAATTCTTCGATTGCACATTACGTCATTGCGGCCACGTTGGTGCCATTTCACCATAGATTTCTCATTAGCATCAATTCTTAACCGCACCAAGATGGCCGCCATGTTTTTTCTCTTTTGACTCTCTTGGGAATGCTTGCAACCCGCTTTCAACATATAGGTCGTTAAGGTCTCGACCTTGGAATCCTGTTTCTACTCTTTGTCCAGAATGTAGCACCCGAGTACAAGCTGTTGGTGTTTTGGTTTCGAGAGAATCCAAACTCAACAGTAGTATTTCTCGAGCGTCAATCTGGATATCTCTTCTTGGTAACTTACTTTATTCCTCTTTTTACTTATCAACAATTCCCTGGATCACAATAGAAACCACTGGCAGCCAAAGCTTTCCTTATAAAACGTACACAGGAACCTTGTTTGGGCTCCCTTTGTGGAAACGAGCATTCTTAAGACTTCTGGGTAAATGTTGTGGAGCATCGGTCGACGATCTTCATAGTCGAAACAGGCTTGTAAATTCAGTACCCTTCAAGTCGAAGAAAATAACGTTCACTTCTAAAAAACCTGTAAATATGGCTCGCGTCCTCTAAGAAGAAGATGACCCTCACTAGACAAGTAACTAAAATTCAACTTTTTAGAATTCAGCTTTTTGCCTGGCGTTTTGCAAGCCACGATCAAGACATTCGCTGTTACCAGCCAGTTAATCTTGAGTTATGTATAAATAATAAATACTGTTACGGTTCGTTTAGAAATTGCAGCACCATCACTTGGATGGGAGATTTTATATGATAGAATTTTGTTACATTTACTTTGTAAATAAAAATGTAATAAATTTATGACGCTTTAGATGTAATTACAACCCTTGACAGGATGTAAGGAGCGTTTTTTGATTAAAATAAAATTAGAGCAATTTATTTGCTAAAATTAACAAGATGATTTGAAGGGTATTCAATCAAAGTAAAATGAAATATTGGATTTAAATATTAGAATAATTCAGGACCAACCCTCCCCTGACGAAAGCACAATTTTAATCTTTGTAAATGGGTTGAAATTGGTTCCAGAAAAGGTGTCGATTAGATGGAGGTTCAGATCTTTGTTTTTGCAAAAATTAGTCCCCATAACTAACTGTAAAGCAGTTTCGAAAAAAAATTCTCTCCACAAGTCTTAAAAGCGGAATGAATCATTATATACATGCATGGGAACCAAGATGGATTGCGCGTTACGTCATCGCAGCAATGTTGGTGCCATTTATAACCGTACCAAGATGGCCGCCATGTGTTTGCGATTTCAATGACTTCATGATATCAATCCATCAATACTATAGAACCCTTGTGAAGGATCTTGTAAAGAAAGAGTAATACGGAGGCTTCTACAAGGACACAAGGAACAGATCGATGGAAGTCATTACCATTCTGGAATGTAAAAACTCCCAGTAAAAAGAGATCGCTTCAGACGTCTTTGAACATCAGAAAGAAAAAAATTGCATTGCACTAATGTATGAAACTGTTTAGCATTTGACGCTATAAAGAAAAACTTTGGTTTATTTAATTTATAAAATATTCACACCTTCAGAACAGGCACAATGACATGCTGCTCGTTTTTTCCTTTAAATAAAACTCTGAATAAAAATATCATATATCCGTAAAGATTTGCGCGTAGTATTTTTAGTGTTTTTCAAAAAAATTTCCCATTATTGTCAGGTTTTTTTTTCTTTTTATAATTGATATTGTCTACTGAATCGTGCAAAATCGTCCAGGACACCTCTTGTCTAGTGTTTTTTTGTACACTATTGAATAAACTTTAGGACAACAGGCTGTGGTGTCCTTTCTTTGCTTTGTTTTCAGACTTTTTTTCATTTTTGCAAATTTTCATTGTGATTTTATCTGGAATATCCTTTTTAGATTTCATAAACTTGACTGGTATTCACCTTCTATTAGTTGAAGGGTCTTTATTGGTCCTTCATGACTGCTCTTCAAAGCACACCATCCAATCCCCTCTGCGGTCGAATGTTTGTAATAGATTAAAGATCAGTGGCCCTCATTGGTTGTAGACAAGTCTGGGGGTCCTATCTGCGGTAGCTCGTAATTGGTAACAGAACAGTCAAGGTCTCTTGCATCTCTGCTGCTCGTTGATGGCATATTTAGTCCCCCTCTACTAACTATGATACCATAGAGTAGCTTGTGATTGGTTATAGATCTGTCAATCAGGGGTCTTGCCTGGCCTGCAGTTGATGACATACAGTAGCTTGTGATTGGTTACAGATCAGTCAAGGGGTCTTCCCTGCAGTTGATAGCGTACAGTAACTTTTGGGTGGTTATCTCTTGTGTTGAATATCGAGGAAGTTTAACCATGAACATACAAGTCTCTACTCTTATGTATCTGACATCTGAACGACCTAAGTACAATAACAGTAATGGCGGAACGTCAAGTACATCTCAACTATGCTATCTACAAAGTTGTACTCACCATTTGGGGACCAGAATTAGTTGTATAAGCGGGAAAAGTTAAAATCAGCTGTATGCGTTCAACTGTTATTCTTTATTCTTTATTGGCCACTCCGGGATTGAGTAAAAACTGGGTTGAGTTGGAATTGTAGTGCATTGTGGGACTGTTTTAGGGACGAAATAGACGCCATCTTGGAAATATGTCACCTAAAACAGTCCCACAATGCCAACTGAACCCAGTCTCTTCAATCTTGGAATGGCTAATATCCTACTGTTACTGACCTGTCCCATCCGGGGGACCAATTTTCATAGGATAAGGAGGAACATGGAGATCAGCTTCACTTGGATGTCCTTTCTGACACGTACAAGTACTTGGTAATCGTTCTTGGTTACAGGCGAACTTGACAAACTTGCGCAGTTGGTCCTTTAAACCAACAATTAGAAGAAAAACGAAAACTTCAAAAATAAACTCAATTTTCAAATGCGCCCATATTTTAGTGATAGAAGGGAATAGATTAAGGATAAGGAACTGACAAAATAATTTGAGGATACTTCCAATACACCTTTTGTTTGGGCGTAATGTTTTCCCATTTCAGATCACATGYCATTCTCTAGTCATTCTCTTGCTTGAGTCGTATCCATATTCATGGTCTAGTGTCATGTGCAACCATTAAACATAGAAATTATACTCTAGGGAATGACGTGCCCTGACAAGCTAAAGCGGTCTATTGCGCCCCACTTGAATGGCAAAGACGTAACGATGATGTTTTTGGTAAGTCAATGATAACGTACCGTTCCAGAGTTCCCTAAAACACACAGAAACATAAGCCTAAAATTTGGATTACCTGAGAAAAGCTTTCCAACGCGTTCCAGAAGTACTCGATGTGAGCATCGGTCTCTTTTATTCCTGCTACATACGTAGTATGTGCCTAGAATAAATGTCATCCAAATAGAGAGAAATCTAAAACACCTGTTACTTAAAGATGCAATCATAGACTGGTGTCACCTGGACTAAATTAAGATAAGACGAGGAAGATAATACAAGAAAGAGTAAGAATAGACCCTTTGTACTGAGTCCCGAGAGGAGTTGTTCTGGGGTTTAAAACAATGCACGTTTTTTGCACAAGAAAAGACAGCCTATTGTTTTGTCTCCCAGTGATAATTCCTCTAGGAAATCAATGCAAGGGGTCTAATGGAATAGGACATTTGAATGAAGGTGTCATTAACTACAACTACCAGAATCCCCTGCACCCTTTCTTTCGTTCAGTTTATTAGCACCAGTTGTGTTACTGTTTCATGAGGCAATACAAATTCATTTAAATCAAAAGAAATTAATTCGCGAAGCATTTTGGTAGTGGTGGTAAAATGACGCCCTTGTCCAAACGGCCCATTTGTCATTTCATGTTGGTCTTTTGATAATCTAAAGAGAGTTCCGTCAATGTGGCGCGCAAAACGTTAGGAAAACCAAACTTTCTAGCTATGAAAAAATACTAGAACCAAGAGAAAATGAACTAAGAGAAGGAATCCCCCCTATATAGCCTTGTAACCATCATGTGCACAGTTTGGTGCTATTTTTAAACCATTTGTTTTTCTGCACGCGCATTTACTGCGCGCGCTCTACGCTGTTTGCTTACGTTTTTGGGGTTTTTCCGTTATTTCGACTCTGCCCTGAATATGAATGTGCACGTCGAAAGCTTGGCAAATACGACAGGAAATTGAAGTAGTAATTTGTTCAAATTTCTGGAGTATCTTTACATTTATTTCCCAAAGCTTTCGACCTACATCGTCATCTTGAGGCAGATTTTACCATTTGAACATAAGAAAACACAAGAAAACGTTGCAAACAGCGTAGAGCGCGCGCGTACTATGCGCGTGCAGAAAATCAAACGATCAAATAAATGATATCATTGGATGATATTTTTAGAATAGATTCTAAAAATAGCATCAAAGTGTGCACATGATGGGGCACGGGGATCCCTTCTCTTAGTTCATATTCTCTTGCTAGAACACTATCCAGTTTTTATAGCCAAAATCAGTTGCCGCATTTGCGGTATACCAACGCCCAGGTACATGATTATGTGGTCATCTAATGTTACCTTAAGAAAGTCCAGGTCAACTGTAGGGAGTCCACATGTCTTTATTTGTAAGTCTGATGGCAGCATGACAGAGAGAGCGTGTAGGGGTACTACTGAGTAGAGGCCACAGCGAATCGCTGCCATGCGAGATGTGCAGCGAAGCTCCTTGAGTCGAAGATCTCGGATAGCATCAACGTACTGACGATGATTCTCCCACCTAGAGAAGATTAAACGACACAAACAAAATAATCAGAGCAATCAGTAAGACTGGAATGTCAGACCACTTTTGGTGCAGTAAGTCTTATTGTAAGTTATGTACAATATTATACGTATCTTAGGGTTACGAAGAAAGAAATAACATTCAAGAGAATAGTATGTTATCTAAATTCTGAAACGCTTATTACTTGGTTTTACTTGACGTCATTTCCTGTCCCGTGCGGAATTTTCATCAGCTGAATTCAGTTTCGAATTCAGTGCATTTTTTAAAATTTTTTTTTCTAGCTGACAGCACACAGTGACTGACAGTCAGTGTTTGATTTGACCACCCTTTGGAAAAGATAATTTTGTCAGCTGATTGGAACCCAGGAATAAGGGAAAACGAGCAAAATTTGTTTACGAGGGAAGAGGGAGTTGTGTACGTTCATCTAAACTTCTTGTTAGGAGAACAAATGTGAAGAGAGAGGATTTACAATGAAATGAGAATAAAGTCAAATGGTACCACATTTAGTAACGTACGTTACGGGTTTATTGGCGCCGTCAGGACACAGCTCGACCTCCTCTCCATTCAGCGATGTGTAGACGAAACGATATGGGCACAGATCAGCTTCATAACACAATGTCGTAAACTCCTCCTTGCTTTGTACCTGAATACAATAACAATTACGATAAACAGTAGCACAAAAAGAATCTGATTATCAATTAGACCTTGTCACAACACCCCCCTCCTCCCAGTATGAGCACAAATCAGCTTTATAAAACAGTGTGGTGAATTCCGCTATGCTTTGTACCCGATTGTACCCAAATACAATTACGATGAAATGTGGTAAAAAGATGTCTAAAATGTAATACTATTGTTAACCTTTTTGTGCCCCCCCCCCCCCAACTGACCCCACCCTCCAAAAAAGAGGAGTTCTCATAAAAGAGAGTTCTTGTTCGTTACCTCGGAGAATGTTCTGATGTAGTTATAGGTGAGTATATCTGTGTCATGGAGGTCGTTCTTCGGGTCTATCGGCAGGTCCAGAAGACTCTTCCAAAACACTGGCATCAGGTCTACAGCAAACGGGATATCTGATCGTAGTGCAATGCCAAGCAGCTTCAAAGATATTCATAAAAATATCTTATTCATATTGATTGAATCGTGTATAATGACTTTATGGCACAAGGAAGGATTTTTGACAGGAAAATCAGTGAATAACTCACCTGGCCAAAGAAGACTAAAGACCTCTCCTCTGAATAAGTCATCTTGCCTGGTTTTAATATCAACATTCCCTGAAAAATCAGGAGTGTTTGAGCAGTTTAAACACTCGGCTAATGCAGGCGGTGTCGCTATAAAGGTAATCATATTTCTAGACRAAATGCAAGATACACCAGAAATTGCCTAACGTATTAAAAACCTGTCTTGCGATATGGACCTTGTTCCCATAAAAATAATACCTTTTGTTTAAACCCACGGAACGTCGTTCTCAATCCGGCTTGAATGCGAGGCTAAGCGGAGCAAATCTATCGTTCCAGTCGACACGATTGTCGTGTAAGAAAGCTCTACTGGTAGCTCCTTAACTCAAACTTACTAACGTCCGAAACGTCAGCTAAGTATACTTTTTTATTATATGGTACTCAACTTACTTACATCATATCCATCATTCATGCTTTAGTACCGACGCAACTCAACTTTCTTTTGACTAAAATACCTTGTTTCTATTGGCTGCTGTACTTGGACAAGGAATGAGGAGATTGACATGTTGTCCCTGCAGCTCACGAGCCATGAGCCACATAAAATGACGAAACGAACCACCTGAACATTAGAAGAAAAGAAAAAGATTTATGATTTATATAGCGCCTTTTCTATATGAATATAATCAAAGGCGCTTTACATTGAGTAGTGAAATTCAGGGCCCGGTTGAAGGAAGCCTGGATAGCGCTATCCGGCGGACAAATCCTTATCCAGTGAATAAGTTTATGCTGTTATCCAATAAATTTATCCACTGGATAAGATTTATTCGTCAGATAACGCTACCCAGGCTTCGTACAATCGGGCCCAGATGGTTAGTATGAGGTGTAGGCACTGAGGTTGGTTACTGCCAGGGTTTCTTTACGTCATCAGTGGTTCTTTTACGTCCCTTCTATGTTGGTTAGTAATGATGAGTGTGGAGAGACGGGACCGCCATTTAAAGTGGTCATCCGAGCTACTTGAAAGTCTAACCATTTGCAGATGCAATTACAAAGGCCGCGCTTTCTCATCAGTTATTTTAAGACCCTGAGTGTAGATAAATAAGATGATGAGGGACAGAATTTTACACCATCCCCCCACCCCAAATTATCTTATCAAATTATCCATCCCTAAATGCACAATGTACTTACCAGAACCCAGAACTTGTTCACCCCGAAGCTGAACCCTGAGCGGGAAAGTTGGGTCACCACCCGTAGCCACCTTTACGCGCAGACCAGCTGATGTAACGGTGGATAGATAACGTGCGGCTTGGAAGAACTGCGGTCCTGATGATGATACTTTATCAGCTGGAGAAAAAATTCCAAAATGATGGAATGAATGAAGGAAAGAATAAACGAATAAATACAAGAAGGGATGAGAGGAATGGAGGAAAGGAGGAATGCGTGGAGAAGGGATAAATAGGAGAAATATAGCTTACTTTTATTAATTCGTAATTACTACCCGAGTGCAAGCAGTACTTTTTCTTTTTTTTTTTTCTTTTTTGCCTTTTTTTTTTTTGTTAAATCTTACGGCTTTTTACGAATACAGGTTTTATATAAATATTAGATATTTATACATTTGGCTATAAGAGGAATAAGAACGACTACCTTCAAGGGTCTCAAGTGGATCCAGCGAGATCTCAGGGGACATGGGTGACGAACCCCGATGATCTGAGTGATCCAACATTCTTTTCAAGAAAGCCATTTTGATGTCATAGAACATGAATCCACTGGCCTGCTTCAGTAAAGCAGCTGTACTCAAGGGGTGGGTATCTGCAGCACGTAGATCTGTCGTGGAGAGGAGAAGCTTCTCAATGGTTTGATTGAGGGACTTGAGGAAAGCAAACCGTGATCTGACACCTAGCAATGGGATACCTGTGGTGGAAAAAGGTGACTTAGTATAGATAGCAAACTTCATTAATTTTGTTGTCACTGGCTTGAAACAGTTTAAAAATTTAAAACACAGACATTTCCTTACTCGGTGTTTTATTCATTTGGAAACTTCCTGGTTGTAACTTCCACATTTTAAAAGTTAACAAACTTGTACGCGAACTCGAATAACATATTAGCCATTCCAAGGTTGAGGGGAGAAACTGGGTCGAGTTGACATTGCAATGCATTGTGGGACTGTATCAGGGAAAATATTTTAAGATGACGTCTATGTTGACCCCTAAACAGTCCCTTAATGCACTACAATGCTAACTTAACCCAGTGTTTTCCTCAACTTCGGAATGGCTAATGAAAATGTAGACTTGGTCCCCGACTGAGCTACCTCCCTCTCCGTGGTGTCTGTACTATCAACACAATTACCTTGTAGTTCGTTGTACTGTTCGCTAATAAGGTCAGTCTCCACCAAGTTTATCTCATCAGGCATCAATCGTGAAGGAGAAGTTGATACAGCACGACATTGCTCATTGACGAAACTGACCAACAACTTGTCCTTGGCCACAGACCAGTTCTTGTGGTCTTCAAGAACTTCATAGGGGAATATGTATGTAGTTCTGTCAAAAGAGACGATAAGAAAATATGAAAGGTTCTAAAGTGTTATCATTATTATGGGGGTCGGGG
>NW_022259748.1:8178-51615 GCF_009602425.1 Actinia tenebrosa
GAGTGTCAAAGGTCAAGTAAGGTGGGTGAAGGGTAAATACGGTGAAAATTGAAGTAAAAGGTGTAGAGGTAGAGTGTCAAAGGTCAAGTAAAGTGGGTGAAGGGTAAATACGATGAAAGTATAAGTATAAGGTGTAGAGGTGGAGGAGTGTCCAAGATCATGTAAGGTGGGTGAAGGGTGAGTACGATAAAGATAGAGGTATAAGGTGTAGAGGTGGAGGAGTAGTGTAAAATGTCAAGCAAGGTAGGCGAAGGGTGATTACGATGAAAGAAGAAAATAGAAGTATAAGGTGTAGATGTGGAGTAGAGTCAAAGATCAAGTAAGGTGGGTGAAGGGTGAGTACGATGAAAGTGTAAGTATAAGGTGTAGAGGTGGAGGAGTGTCAAAGGTCAAGGTGGGTGAAGGGTGAGTACGATGAAAGTATAAGTATAAGGTGTAGAGGTGGAGTGTCAAAGGTCAAGCAAGGTAGGTGAAGGGTGAGTACGATGAAAATAGAAGTATAAGGTGTAGAGGTGGAGTAGTGTCAAAGGTCAAGTAAGTTAGGTGAAGGGTGAGTACGATGAAAGATGAAAATAGAAGTATAAGGTGTAGATGTGGAGTAGTGTCAAAGGTCAAGTAAGTTAGGTGAAGGATGATTACGATGAAAATAGGCAGACGAAGGTTGTAGGAATAAAGATTTTAGCAAGTTACTGCCTATAAAGCAATGACAAACATATTTTTGATTATTAATTGGTGCTAATCTTTATTTTACTTTTATGAGTTAATTTTGTTACAATTTTTTCACAACTGCTATGCAGGAACTAGGTTAAATAACCTATAAAGGCAAAAATTAGAAGCTAAATAAATAATAAAATAGTACTACTTTATACTAGGTGTATTTTATGATCAATAGATGGATGTATGATGAATGTTCTTGCTTAGTCTGTGCTGAAAATTGACAAAATAGAATATATGTATTTGTAATCGGTATCAAGAGAGACCACATAGCTCTATGTTATTATATTTTTCAATCTAATTCCCCCTCCACTTTTTAGGGTTCTCCACAATTGTTAATTAGTATCAACAGATATCAGTAATCACGAGTTTGCTGTGTATATTTTAAAAATCAAAAAATATTTATCAACTCAATAAATAGCTATTGTCTCTCTTCATGTAAGTAAAAGTCAAAAACATACACTTTTAGATTTTTTTCCTTGCTTAAAAATGGCACCAAGAACTCAAGAAACCAAACTATTTTACCCCTGTTAGGCTTGTACTTTTGTATGGCTATTGTCTGGAGATCTAGAGCCTGTGAGAAGGGGTATAACAACTGCCTACTGCCTGTTGTTCCATGAGTAACAACAACCAAGATAAAAAGATTGTCCAGAAGACAATACGTTCAATTATACAGGCTCAACGAATGATACATAATACTATATGCTTTGAATTTAGCACCCTAATGTGTTGCCAAATTGCATGTAAAGTATACTATAACACAGCATTTTAAAAGTGAATGTGAGCATGGCGACGTGAGGGTGTTATTATTTTTATAGGTGCACTGGGTGTTGCTGTTCTCCAAGAAGCTGGGAGTCTGTGTAAGTATGTGTTAATAAATGTGCATTCATAGCAAGACGATTTGACAGCTAGTATTCTAAATCCTTTAGTCATGCAAAACTGGCTAAAATGTCTAGAAATTTATAGCCTGCTTGCTAAGGTCCCTCAATCTTTGGTAAAAAAGAGGGGGAATGTTTCTTTCCTCCGATCTGGGGAGTGAGATAGGAAGAGAAGGAGGAACCTTGGTTAGCAGGTTAATGAATAAAGGAATTTTTTTCTACTGGCGTTGTTGCTCAACGTACACCATGGCAGACATCATTGGCTGTAAGAAACTTGGAGGCAGTGATGTTATTTTATCCAGAACAGTTGATGTTACATAATTCATCCTACAAGGGAAGAAAAATCATAGTATCAGTTGTTTATACTACTAGACACCAGCTAGTATATAGTTGTTAGGTTGCATCAAGTGGTTGTTTTGGTTGCTGACGAGGGCCCATGTGTTCCAGGCAGGAGACACTGCTGATCCTCCAAACTGTGGTATCAATCAGACTGCAGATCATGTGGGGTTATGATAGTATTACACAATCAACATCACCACATGGGTAAAATGCAAGATCAGTGGTATATTGACTGATGACCCTGGTCAGTCATCAGCCCACTGTTATAAGGCCGGCATACACAAGGGAGCTTGCTCCTGCAACACGCTCCCCCAACACGCTCCTGGGTAATCCTGGGTCATTTTGCTAGACCAGTACACACGAGGGAGCTAAATGATAAAACAACCTGATTGGAGCATGGGAACTAGTTATAAATCCAACAAATAAGCCAATTTGATTGGCCAACTGGAGACAGGTTGTTGCGCGGCAATAAAAGTTTCAGTACACACGAGGGAGCTTGCTCCTGAAACACGATTCTGCAACAGATTTGCTCCTCAAGCTTGCTCCATCATATTTAAACATTTAATATAAGGGAGCAAAACCCGGGAGCGTAAGTTTTTTCCATTTGAACCGAAATCGCTGGTACAGACAAGGGAGTTTTGCTCCGGGAGCGTGTTGCGGGAGCAAGCTCCCTTGTGTGTGCTGGGCCTTTACTCTATTGACAGTCAACTTACTGTAACCTGCCAGTTTTGTGGCTGACAGTTTCTAATGAAAAGCTACAATCTGATAGCCATCAGTGCTGACCCAGCTTATCAACCACAGCATGACAAACAATCATTTTTTGAATCACAATGCTTGAATGTGGCTTTGTCATATGATGGTTTAATTTAATGATTTATAATTTATATAGCACCCTTTCTATATGAATATAATCAAAGGCGCTTTAAAAATCACTTTTATTTAAGTGTCTAGTCGTTCTAGTGCTTTCGCACTAATTGGGGACACTTTTCGCTCACACGCACTACCACTACATTTAACATTCTATGCACACAACGCTCAACTCACATGTTGATTTTGTATGGAGGGAGGAAACCGGAGAACCCGGAGAAAACCCTTGTAGCATAGGAGAGAACAACACATCAAACAAACTCAATTTACATGTGGCGACTGCAGGGCTCGAACCAGCGAGCCAACCTGTTGGACTCACAGCAGTGAAAGACGACGTGTTAGCCGCAAACCCCATCCATGCTACTGGTATTGAGTTGTGAATGACAGATTGCTTTTATGCAATTTACAAGCATGAGATATGGTTAGCCATTTAAAGTGGTCATCCAAGTCACTTGAAAGTCTAACTATTTGCAGATGTAATTACAAAGGCAGCACGTTCTCCTCAGTTATTTTAAGACCCTGAGTGTTGGTCCAGCCGGGACTCGAACCACGACCTCCCTCAATGAAAGTCCGATGCTCAACCAAATGAGCCAACCGGTTTGCGGTTATTATTATATTAGTGGCAAAGCATGTACGTAGCATACTCTAGTTATCCAAAATGTGACTTCTTTAAAAACTAGGAAGCTACTCACCATTCTTTCTGTTCCTGAGGTAGTCTCGGAACAGCATCTTTATCAGTCACATGCAAACTTAACTTCAAGGCTTTAAAATTCCCTTCAACATTCTTTTTAAAGTCAGCCATGCTGGTCCCTGCTTGGTTTAGAGCTTGCTGTAAGAGAAAGAAAGATAGTAAATAGATAGTCAGAAGAACAAATGAGAATGTGATGTCAATGTCAATGTAATTTTCTTTGGTTTTGTTCAGTCAAGTGTTCACTCATCACAATACATAATGAACAAAGCCTGAAGACACAACATATAATTCTCTCTTGACATATAAAATAGATTATTTATTCAGAATGATACCACACATTAAAAAAAGTGCCCAAGATTTTCAAAAAGGTAAACGTTCTCGGGTAAAAAAGAGAACTGATGTAACAGCAATGAAAATTAATAATGTAATATTTGTATTAAAATTATAAAAGGCAGGATCAGTTCCTCAGATGCCCTCAGATGATCAATTATTGTTGCCTATTTGTCAGCATTTGCTACAACCTTGTTTTAGCAATTTCATGTAGTTTGATAGCTATTATAGTCAGCCATTTTGTCTTTCAATTGATAAAACTAATTCATCGTCAACACTTTCCCATGATCAAATAATGCATATCTTAACCATCACTAATTCAAATATTACACCTTATTATCCAACTATTCAAGTTAGAGTACAAATAACGCAGAAGAAAGCCTGGAGCTAGTATAAACATCCTGCGATATTTGTACTCTAGGTTATTTTGTACAGTAAAAAACTGGTTTTGACAAAATACAGTAAACTCAAAGAATATCCAGCCATATTCCACCCTAAAATGTCAAATATGATCTATTTCCTCCCATATGCAGGCAAATATACTTGTAACGGCATGGTTGAAGAAATATAGGATACCCTGCGAATGATATGCAGTTGTTGAATATCTTTGTAGAACAACACATAGGACAATAGAAGTCATTATCATTAAATATGTGCATATGATTTGCTGGGTATTCTGTAGTTACACCTCATGGTTGATGGAGGTTTATGGTTTTAGTGTATTCACTTACGTAAAGAGCAACATGTATGACAATAGAAGTCATTATCATTAAATGTGTGCATATGATTTGCTGGGTATTCTGTAGTTATACCACATGGTTGATGGAGGTTTATGGTTTGAGTGTAATCACTTACGTAAAGAAGTGCTGTCTGATGTGCCACATATTTGTGGTTTGTCAAGTTAAAAACATCACTGTTGAGTTGTTGACAAAGAGTCACCATTTGGTTCAGCATTGCAAACTGCTGGAAATATCCTGAAATCAAAAGAAATATATATGCAAACAATATTAATGGCTCTATTATAACTTTAATTCATAAATGTATAAAATTTCAAAGGTTTTTTTGAAGAAGACATAAAGATAACTATGATGTATTACCATCCATGGCTGATTTTTGTGCAAAGAACTGTGGTCTTTCAGGACTAGATAGATAGGAAGCAACTTTTGGAAACAATACAGTGAGACCAGTCTGACGCATGTACTCCTGTGAAAAATGAATAAATTATAAATTTAATATTTGTCATTAGTCACCTTAAGTTGCAGGATGGAATGACAACGACGACAATAGCCATGCCATGACTTGAGTTTGATAAGTCTCAAGTGACTCTTTCACCCTGGTATCAATGAGTAAAATTTGAAGGTATATTTACATACCAAAAGAGATGGCTGTGGTTCAGGCAAGAAAAGTAGCATCTTCTTCATCTTTTCAATGAGAACTTGAGCTGAAGGATAAAGAAAGTAACACATATTGTTAATGTAAATCAGAAATTGTCCCTTCAAGATTTAGTCTTTTATCTCTCACCTTTTGGTTCAAACTTATTTTGATATTCTACTTTGTGAGCAACATCGAGTTTCCCTGATGATGTCTGAAACAAAGAAGAAAATTAATTTTTTTATGATCTGACACTTCCTACTATTAAACCATGACTAAAACAAATTAAAGTTTTGGAGTATTATTTTGTTTGGAAAAGGCATGGTTGAAAGTGCTTGCTTCCCTTGCAAGAATGGGCCTTTGTCATGTCACAGCCACATTTGAAGCCATATTATGGAGGGTACTCCTACATGTCCTCCATCTAAATTGCACAAATGTCACAATTTGGGAACGTTCTTGTGACCCTTGTCAGACTTCAATCAAGCGATTACATCTGAAAGAAATAAAGACTGGCAAACTTCAAAGGACTATGTCTTTGTTTGGCATAACTTTATCACGTGACATTGACCGTGCACAAGGTCAAAACAAAACGGAACTTAAACAGACTTGTACCCAGTCGCTTCTCATGCTGTGGTTGATGGGAAGGATTTAGTGAGTTAGCGGTGCATCAAGGGAAGGAAGGAAGAGTTGCTATTATGCAACCTGGTGCAGAACATTCATTAAACAAAAGACACAAATGGTCTCTTGTGTGGGTGTTTTTGTGTAATGAATGTTCTGGTTGAGGGATAGCAACTCTTAGTCACTAAATAGTACTATTCGTCAGTATCAACTTTATTTTTATTTCATGGTTTTACTGCATGCGCTCTAGTGTAGAGTTTTAATTTTAAAACTAGTTCTAAACTAAACTAAACTATTTTATCTTCTGAGTATAAACAGTAAATTTATGCTGAATTTTCAATCAGCTAACCAGTAAGACAACTTTAATCATCAAATAGTCCGTAGTTTTGAAGTATAAACTGATGCCATATAAATTATAAATATTTTAAAATGCAGAATTAAGTATAAAATCAACATTAAAAAATTCAAATATTTACCGTATATTCCTTCTTGCAAAGAACTTCTAACTGGGAACACAAAGTCAAGAGCTCCAAAGCCACATCGTCAGCCGAGAACTGGACTTTCCAAAGCGGTTCATGAAGCCTTACTTCCACTTATTAATAAAGAAAGAAAGTTTTTCGATGAAAGTCTGAGAACTCAGCTAGATAAACAATGGAAAAATACCTTTTAAAAATATAGTCACTTCCATACGATCTAGACTTACCTTTGAAAGAGGGATCATAAGCTAGTGGTTGAGCAAGTGGATAGGATAGAGTAGACATTTTAGTATTAATCATACGATTAAAATTGGGAAAAATCTCTTTCTACATCTCTGTTCTAATGATATTTAGGAAACAAAATGGCTGCCATGGGTAACTCCGCTGAACGTAGATAATGTGGTCGCAGAAACACTTTAATTCAGGCTCAAAAATTAAACTTTGATTAATTTTGACAATATTTTTATGTTTCATAATTTAATAATATGAATTTATTAAAATTACTGTAGTTTTTAAAGCTGAGAATGAAAAATAGCTGAAAATGAATGAATGAACTCTAGTTGGCCGTTTTTACCTGGTACATAATCGTGACATAACGCGCGCAACACGCTGATTGTCACGTCATACTTCATTGTTGCATTTCAAAACTGACTTCAAAAGTCAAACTTGCAGTTCTTCTTAATTATTGTCTGCCGTAAAATCTCCAAACAAACTACATGAGATCTTCAAATCTTCTTCCAGGTAAGCAAAAAAAGTATTCTATTTGTTTATGTTTTGGAAACGCGAGTTCTAAATGTTAAATTTACGAAGCGTAACGGTCAAGGGCGCTAAAGTTTGAATTCTTTGAACAATCAAAATCAGCTGAAACTGCACTGGTTCTTTTGCTGAAGTTTGCCAAGAAAAATACAAACGAGGTTGAGACTTGCCAACAAACTAAATAACAAATGCATCTATTGTATTTTGTTATTTCTAGCATTTAGTACAACCGTTTTTAACGTTCTTTGGAAGTAATTTTGACATGAAGTTTTGCTCCAACTTTCATTCAACTGCATAAATGCACCGAGAATCCTGAACGTTACATTGTTTGCTTAGCAATAGTTTTTAAATAAAGTATATGTTTCTGTGAGTTTGAAATACCCTGTTTTGAAGGGGAAATTCATGTGCATTAGCTAGCTTATACCCCATTCACACTTAAACGTGTTTCGTTAAAATATGTTTCATTAGGAAAAAAAAGAGAAACTAGAAGCCTACAATATGATGAAACTTTTTAAAATATTATCAGAGTAAGACAAAGGATAGTTTACATGCATTATTGCACCAAATATTGTACAGTGTTCGTATATAGTTTTTCAAAACCTGTTTAGTTAAACCACTTTAAAACATGTTTAAGCCTGTGTGTGAATGGGGTATTAGTCTTTTTAAATAAATGAAAACAGCACAGGTAGTGATATTTTACCCTGTGAGCAGAGTCTCCTTTTAGCTCCGCTATGGGCGAGAGAAGGAAGAGAGACTCTCCTTTCCTTTTCTCACCCGTAAAGGAGGTAAAAGGAGACTCTGCTCGCAGGGTAATGATATTTAGAAGCAAATTAAAACAATTTTGTATGGGCTTTTGATTTCTTATTTCCATCAGAATGAACTAGAGTAAACACTAATATTTATCAATCAAAACTAACCTCAATTGTAATATTTATTTTTGTATTATTTTGTTTTATTGAACTGTGGTTTTCTTAATGGGCTTCCTGTGCTTTGCATACTATTGCCATTCATTGGGCTTCCTGTCTCGTCTCTTGAAATACAACAGTAAGTTGTGCATCTGTAGAGGGTTCAGAAGTGTGATTCTCAGGGCTTTCAGAATAGGTCGGCAGCTGTTTGAGCTCCAGCAAATTCTTCAAAGTTAATACTGCTGGCTACTTTGTCTTTTCTATAAAAATACCTTCTGTTCCTTGTATAAAAACACAGTCGGCTACTTTATAACACTTATAACCACCTACTTCAAAACATTCTAAAAGCCCTGGATCCTTCTCCCATTTTAAAAAAACTCCAGGCCTAGTGATGAATTTGGATTACTATATCATTCCAGTACCATGAGTTCCAATGCCATTGCTTCAGATCCTACTTATTTGAACATTCCATAGTTTTTACCCATTTCCCACTACAGAACCCTTACAACAGAAAGCTTGCATTTGATCTGTAATATCACTCTTTCACAAAATAAGGAATTATTTTCCAAATCACTTTTTTGAAGGTTTTTTTTTCTTGTGAAATTTAGTGTGATCACTATTAAGAGCTATATAGTCTCCTTGAAGACTGATTCATTGAGAATAAAATAACGCTATCTTCATTATGAAATGAGATGTGTGTGGGAGTGTGTCATGTATCATTAAACGTGGTTTTACCCTAGCCGAGTTGAGGAGTGGATGGCTTATTCGATATTTCGATAGAGTCCTCTTTATTTCATTCCGGATTTTGCATACTGCAGCAATATTTTGTCATTTGATCTTACGTGAGGCCTCGCTACCCGCGACGCAATTTCACGCGCATTGAATCAGAGTTACATACTGAGACTCTTCAACTTTATTCTCAATTTCTTTTCTCTGCGTACCTTTTTTTTATCGCAATAGCACGGTATTCAGGGGTATCTTTATGAGCCATAGCGTGGTGACGCGAATTAGTCACTCATTGATTGACAGGCAAAGCGTTCAACTTGTAGCCTCATTAGTCGCCTTGTTGTCTGAGGTGACATGTGCTTTTCGATCTTCTCACAGTTTACAATGAAATGCGCAGCATTCCTCTTCGATAATGATAGTGTTCGACAAATGCGGTTAGTGTTTCTAAGGTCTTCCGATTCTGATGCCAACTGATGAAGCATTTGGGAATCGTACGACGCAGTTTGATGGCATGTAACGTTGGAATGTCCTAAGATAAGCCGTCTCAAGAATTTAACAAGGACGCAATCTTTACGGTGTGGGTCTTGAGCATTCTGCTAATGAGCTGGTATTTTACCAGTACTGTTCTTCTCTATTCTATTCTCCGAGCGCCACAGGAAACAGGCTAAGTATCGTAAATATGTGAAGCTGTCTTTGTATAGTTGCTTAGAAGTTATTCAGTGACTCGCCGTCCTTTGCGATAGTCTTTATTTCAAGCTACTCATTTTGCGGGCAGCGCATACCAATGATTATCATATCAACTAAACGTCTGCTTTGAGTCGAAAGATTTATCTTCGGAAATTCTTTTCTGGTTGGAAAATCTTCAGAAAGAGTTAGCGTAACTCTGAAAACTGCAAAATCCTAAGTTGAAAATTCTCCTTTTTCAAGCAAGCTATTTTCTATTGTTAGACATCGCCTTGATTCATTAACTGTGGATCCAGAGATCTTAATGCTTTTTTTTATCTAGAAGGCGCAGTTATTTTGAAGCCCGCCCTGAGCAAATTCATTTTTTCCACATCTTAAAACCAGCGCACAGTCGCCCTACACGAAACACTCGGGTTTAATTAGAGTCTAGATTGTTCCAGTTGGCTTGTTTCTGTTATTTTAATCCATCCAAATAGTAAGACCCTGTGCCTTGATGGCTGTTCGTCTGGCCCTTTTGTTCTAATTGCGACCTTGTTTGTTGATTTGTATTGATTTAAACACTCTGCGCTGTTTACCTACCTTCTTTATCATGTCGTAATCTTGACAAGAATTCAAAATGGCTGCCGAGATTGTGCGCAAAAACCACTTGAAATGCGTAAAGCTGTAGTACAGAGAAAAGTGTTAGCTAGATTTTTATGTACACAAATTGTTATCCATGATTTATTTGAGAGTAAATTGATTCGCGTGTCTTTTACTTGACTTTTGTGAGTTGTCTACCATGACCACAGGAAACCCAAAACTACATGCACACACATACACACCACACACACATATATGATACAAAACCACAGGAAGCCCAAACGTATGTCTGCTATGTTCACAGTAAAAACCTTGTGCTTATTTTTGAACATTAAGTGTTTCTTTTTTCTTTTCTTTTATCACAGGTCTTGTTAAAATACAACAAACACTTGATGTAAAAGTGAAACATTTTGGAAAAAGCTGTATTGGTCATTTCGTTTCATTTTTCCGCCCATGTAGCCCGATATCTCCGCTTTCTTTCTTTTTTAATGGATCGTCTCTTTATTCTTCCGTCCAGACGCCTTACGCATCATTTTGTCTTTAAAATATTTCGGTTTTTTCTTCTTGGATAGACGTGGAACCCAGATAAGGTAAGCAGATCTTGAGTATAATATATCTTAAAGCTCCCTACCCCTACCCCCTCCCCCGCCAAGTAAACCAAGTTATCAAGGAATTTTAAAAATCCAATTAGCGATAGGATGTCGTCCACGGCGTATCACCGTCTACACTGATTATCACGCGAAACACAAATAGTCACCCTTCTAGGGTGGTGGAAGTAGGTTCGTGTTTATTTGGTGAGCGGTATGTCCGTGTGACGTGTTGTGCGCAATTTTTACCCTTGTAGGGTGGTGAAAGTATGAATGACAATGAGTGTTTGCGACGTTTTGTTCGCACCTTTTAAGGTGTGACAGTATCTTGTCGTTAATTGCTTGAGGCCTTTCTCTCTTCCGTTTGAGCTGTGATACTGTGTGTAGTGTAAGCACAGTATGAACAATTTTTCTTGTCTTCGTCTTGCTCTTTCTTACTACCGTCTAGTTTCTCTTTTATCCGCAATTTGAGATATACAATACTTGTAACTTTAGGGCATGTAGAGATAGCAGATGCCATATTCACTAGAACAAAACAATACTAAACTAACTTACCGTAGAAAAATTTAGAATCAAGAGACGAGAGATATTTTTTAAATACTTCGTAACTTTAGAATCCCATTTTATCTCGTTTGCTCGTTCGCGCAGGTGAATCAGAATGCGTTACATATCACAATATGTCACTTAGTAATAAGATAGTATAAAGCGTGACGCTCATGATATCGAGTTCATTTACGGACCGGTTTGTCTTTTATTATTGTGCGCGCAACGCGCCAACTGCTTTACAGACCAAGGTTATGTTGCGTCGCACGACGGGTCGTACTTGGCAACCAAAACGTTATTGCGTGACAATGCATAACTTACTTGTCATTGATAGGAATGCGTATCACTTATTTGTTGTCATGCGCATTAGCCAATCAGAATTCACTGACTCTAAGGAGATAATTACGTCATAGTTAATATAGAAACAGGTTCAGTTGTCTTGTTTTGTCGCGCGATGGCGAATCAGAAAACAATTGAGAGAACAACAGACAGATAAGCACTTTTTTCAAATGCACTATTGATATAAAAACCGGTTTATCTTGTTTTTCATTTACGGACGGCCGACCAATCAGACATCAGAATTGGTCATTGCACCACTTAGTCATGTCATTCATTTTTTTGACTCGTAGTGCCGGGAGTTACCCAAAAGTGTTGTCCATGATTTCATTAATTGACTCAGACGATTGTGACAAAGCCATTTATTTACGTACATACAAAGGTTAGATTACAAGTCTATACTACTTTCACCAGCACTACTCACTTATTAGCTTGCTTATGAACTTCTTTTTTGCTTTGCATTATTTTCAAAATTAAAACACATTCTAAAAACATAATAATTCTAAGGTATAAAAAAAATTAAATTAAATTAAAATTAACTTTAAAAAAAAATAGAAAGAAAAAAGAAAAAAACCACACAAACAAGTTCAATTTCAATCAAATTTAGAGATCTAAATCATGGTTCTGATATCTTCTATTCGCTGGTTCATAGTTAGTGTTTGTCGTGGTTTCTAGAGCTGTCCTTAAGTCGTCCTCTTCAGGCTTGTTTTCTTGTTTTTTGTGTGCAAAAAGAGATCAATCTTCTAAAGTTCATCAGCTACACTTTGTGGGTAAATGAATAGTAAGGTATCCTTGGGTGTGATCAGTACATTACAACAGTCATCTTCTAGTTTACTTTACGACACTTGGCTTTATCTGAAACAGAGATAGAGACAATGAATCATAGTTAGAGGCGCCAACATCAGGCATTCAATAACATTAGATTCCAACTAAGAAGTATTGGTCTATTGCGGTCTACAAACCCTAGCATTCAACTAGGGAAGATGTGACTAAAGAAGTCTTTATTTTCCATCGAGTAGACTGCAATATAATAATGAAATAAGATGATGTAATCCAAAGCCGAGGTATGAATTACAGACACTGCGCAACGAGTTTATCGATAACTTTAATTAAGCGCAGTTCTAAAAATGTACTTCATGGGTTGGCTATAATTTAGAATTGGCTAGTTTGCTAGGATTTGGTTTTAGTCTATCGATTCTAGACTCCTAATTTGTACATTAGGTTTTGGACTTTATCATGGAATTAATTCCAATAGAATATAACTGATAGATGTGTTGATCATCACAGTGAATGAGCGATCTAAGCGAACGCTGTAAAGAAAGACTTGAAAAAGTGATTTCAAGCTTCAACGGGAATCGAACCCATGACCTCCGCGATGCCGGTGCGATGCTCTGCCAACTGAGCTATGAAGCCAATCATGTTGGCGAGCGGTCATTTTTGTTGGGTTCTTCAAGCCCCCATAGATAATAAGTGTGAAAATTGAATGGGCTGAACTGTGGTGGAATAATGATAGATGTGTTGATCATCACAGTGAATGAGCGATCTAAGCGAACGCTGTAAAGAAAGACTTGAAATATATTAAAAGAATATAACTCTAATATTGTTAACAACCAAGAACATGCCGATCGAAATAATCACGAGTTTCTTCCTGAATAATGCACTCAAACAATGGCTGAACATGACCGAGGTATTTTGGCTCAAAATAGTAGCCCTAAGTTACGAAAATCTATATTTACCTTTTTACAAAAGAAGACACCATTTCTTCCACCATGGCTCTACAAAAACAAAAATAAAATTATAACAGCTTAGATCTGTGTTCTTTTTCCCGCTGTAACTTCATTAGGACGAGAAGTAAATCCTACCAGGAGGTGAAGGATCCGGAGGAGGATGCGGATCATCATCTCCATTCTTTTTCTTCTCCTTATCCGACATCTTCAGAGAATTTCAAGTATAAAATCAACCACGTTCCGCGCCAAGCAAGAGATCCGCACAGCTCTACCGCACCCTTGGTTCTTTAGTTTATTAACTGCGTCAACGTTTATAAATCAATTTCCAAGAATTATCCCTCCCCCTCTTGTGTTTATGACGCGCATGACTCATTCGCTACTCACGCTCGAATAAATTTTCGAATTTCCGAATAAATGGACTAACAAAATGAATAAAGTCACTAGAAATCGCTAAGATATTGCTATTCATATATATATTCGATTTATAATATCAGTATTTTAGCCCTACTATAGAAAAATATGGGTCAAAATCCGCATCTTAATAAGAAATGCAACTTAGCACTTTTGATCTGCAGCAACGAAGTTTTACAATAACTAGTTCTCTTTAGAACGTGAATTTCCTCATTTTAGTAAGTGGGACGAGAAATAGTAATAAAAACTAGTAAAATAAAAGTAAAAGTGTTTCAAAAATCGATTAAAACTCCAGGTTAATAGAATGCGTTTATATTGCTTGTTTAGGATTTAGTTTCCTTTTGTCGCCATGCATGAATCAGAATCTCGCTCGCTCAAAGCTATGCTTGAAAATCTTTCTCGATAATACTATAGTATTTTGGCTTGAAACAGTAGCTCTAAATGTTAAGATAAGTTATATTTACCATTTGACGTTGACAAAGAGGTTACTGAAACTTCAACTATTTCTCTACAAAAACAAAGAACAAAACAGCTTAGATCTGCATATCGTATCCCGCCGCAAGTTTACTAGGACGAGAAGAAGGTCCTTACTAGGAGGTTTCGGATTCGAAGAAGCTTGCGGGGGAACGTCTGGTTTTGGTTTTGTTGTTTTTGGTTTTGTTGTTTTTGATTTCGGCTGATTCTTCATCTTCAGAGAATTTCGAGTATAAATTCAACGACTTTGCGCACTAAGAGAGAGATCTAAACTGCTCTACCACACTCCTAATTCAAGAGACTAAGGACCACGTTGACGCTTATATTTTTTCTAAGAATCATCCCTCTACCTCGTGATATGGCGCGCATGGCTTATAGCTATCTTATATCTTATCCTATTTTTAATAGACAGCGTGTTTGGTTACCTTTTGTTGCCATGTCGAATCAGGTTCCTCGCTGGCTCGAAGCTCTGCATGAAAAATGCTTTTTTTCCGCTCGAGTATCATAATTTATTATAGTATCCTAAGGTTATTCTTCTGACGGGTTTAATTTCCATCGTAAGAACATAAAGACGCGAGAAATTGTGCAACACGTTGGTTGAAATAGTAGCGCGACTACTAGTCGTTGGAATACATAAATCGAAGATTTTCTCAAACGTTTTTCTATATCTGATTCTTTCAATTATCAAGGTCGATTTAAGCATAAAATATTGTTGACTTACCCTACATCTACATAATAGTACACCACGAGCCGGATGATCCTAAACGAAAGAGTCGACAACAATCAGCAAAGATGTCGTTTACGAATGGATAAATGACCATACAAAACTAAACCTGATCTATCTCCGCTTTTAACCGGATCGGTGTCAGGATCTTTGTAGTTAATCATTTGGTCTTCTTTCTGTTTCATGTTGTACTTCTATGAGGAACTATTCGATTGATGTAACTGTAATAACGCTCTGCTGAAAAGCGAGTGCTGCTTTTATTGCTGATGAAATCGTGATAATCTTAAGATCCGCTTTCCGCTCTCATAACCCACCGTATTCGTGACAAAAATATTTATCATGGCAATGCTGTTTATTGGCTGTAATATCGACCTGTCAATCTTGCTACAAGATTCTTTGTTACTAGAATGTGATGTGCAACCAATGAGTTGAGGAGGAGAATTTGATTACCACGCCTTTGCCTCCTCGACGTTCTAGACAGTTCTCTTATGAGTCAAGACGATAGCCATATGTCTAACTTGATAGAACCGATGCGCGCATCAAAATAACTTAACAAATCCCTCGTTGTTTAGTCGTTTGTTTAACATCTATTCTTAGAAGATTTACTTACCTTGGTTCTATAAAATTGTACAACAACATTTGCCTGTAGACGAGTCGAAAAATTGTTTAAGTACAAAGAAGTTTTCAAGTTTTTAAGCACTTGTTTTTGTACATACAACATTTACAGCTTGATGGATGTCCTCGGCCACCGCCAGAATACGGATCATTATCAGGATCCTTAAAGTTCTTTACCGTCTTGCTAATATTAATCATCTTGTAGAGAAAATATAGTCACCGCTCGCTTGCACCGAGTACAACAAATCAGTCCTTTGTACAGCCCACGTAAGGAGTCCCATAATTTGATTGACACCTTTCTTGACAGCGTCACGCACTTCGACAAAGGATTGAATTTCTCAGTAAAATCACTTGTAATTTATCTGCGCATATGTGAAAACTTCATTTCTCTAAATAATTCTAGCCCTTTGAGCTCGCTTGAAGTGTTTGTGTTTACTGTATCTATCGTTTTAATCGCTAATTCGAGCCATTTTTGCTCGATTTTCTGAGTTACTGATGCGCGGACCGAATGTCAACTTATTATTGTAAGGATCATTTGAATATCTTTGTACTACCGACCTTAGAAGGTATAATTTCTATTGAAATTGTATAATAGAGTTCGCGCTCAATACATAGTAGACTATAGATTTATCGTATCTTTTCTTGGAGAAACCAATTATCGTTAAGAGAAGCGACGCGCGCAAAATTTTGTTCAAGTAGTGTATTTAATTACTTGATTCAAATCGAGCCATTTCAAAAAAATGGTCTTTCCTAAGGGCTGGTAGAATAAAAAATTGGGGTTTTACTCTAGTTTTTTGCCATGATTTGGTTTGATTAGTGATTTTTTCAGCCCACCTAGAATAAGTGCATTCATACTTCTAGGGGCATTAATTTGCATATTCCCTCGTGCTTGCTTGTAAATATAATGATTCCAAACTTGTCTAATAAACTTCAAACTAACAACCCAGTGCCTTTTTTATCTTTAATAAGTTTAATTACAAAATATATTCTATTCTACATCAAACATTAGTCCTTCATCAACTAAGTACACGATTGTAAAAATGAACCATTTTTGTACACTCCTTTCTACTCCGCCATTCTGCACAGGAAGTCGTTGTTCTTGTTCTTGTCCTTCGACTTTTATTCTGTAAAACAGAAAGAATTAGGCGTTTTACTGTTTAACTTAGGATTCCATTCTAGTAGATAGCAATCGCAAATACTATAAAACCTTTTTTCGAGAAACCACGACAGTATTTGTGGAAGATTAGGCGTGATTTGCGCTCTCGGAGCATGGTCCTTGTTGTTTGTGAAGACACAACAACACTGTCTCCTCGAAGTTTCTGAGATATTTTTCTTAAAACTAATTTGCTCAAACTAGACTATATCCTTGTGAATATTAGACAAAATTATAGATGAATATTCCAAGCCAATTAGTATGAAATTATCGAGCTATCAAAACGTTTATGAGATTTTTTCATAGCACAACAACACAAGATGAAAGAGGCTTTGCTGCATTCTTGTATAGTTATATTTCTCAGATTTGCCAAAGAAAAGTTCAAAAAATTACAAACTTTTTCATTTGTGTGTGATGGATTTTTCTTCTAATATTTTCCTTAATATGTACAAAAAATGTTTAGGTTATGTTTCAAGAATACAATATCTTGAAACAACAACTGCATCTTTATAACCATGGCTGAAATATTTACGATCAATTCATAGAAACTTTTGTGGCAAGCTTCGCACCGAAAAATCGTGCTGGTTATAAGGATAATGGATTTTAAAATAGCCAAAAACATCGACTTATAATATACGAAAAGGACAAAGAGAAATAGATAAATTTAACGACAATAGGAATATTGAGCAGGAGATTTCGTTCGTTATGTTTCGCTTTGATGGCGTCTCGTCTGTAAAATGCGAAGAACTCATCTTGCTCTAGCAAAAGATTTATTGTCCATAAGGTCTTCTTTTTAAGACTTTTGATGGCTAAAAAGGATTTTCGCGGATATTATTTATTATATTTTTATATTTTAAAGCATTTTCAGCGCAAATATTTCCAAGTGAAAGTGTGCGCAATAATGGTGGCGGATAGGTTCGTAATGACGTTTAAGTCTTGTCCTATGAACTCGCTTTTTAAAGCATTTTTAACAAGTTACAAAAAAATCATGGTACTTACCATTGTTTCACAGAATTGTACAGTCTCCGCTCTGATCTGAGGAGAGAAATATAAAGATGCTTGAGAATTTGGAATCCAGGTGTTGTTTATAAATATATTAGCCTTGTTTGCTTGGTTTACTAACTGTTACTCTTTTTCAGGCCATTATTTGGAGGGTCTTTGTCTTTACCGAAAATTGGTGGAATGTCTGGATCTTTCTTTTTCTTATTCTTGTCATCGTCTGACATTTTGTAGGTACTTTTCGTACGACAATTTTGATAACAATTTATTTTTGATGTTGTGGAGCGATTGAAGCGCTTGGATATCGAAATTCCTGTTGATGCTGGCAGTGATCTTTGATTACGCAAAATTATTACATCATCTAGTGACCCCCAATGAAAATGCAAATTATTTTAGAACTTTGTTTCGTGCGCGCACGGTGTACCTCTTTTTCCTATGTGCGCAAACGACCTACTAGATACCCAGAGCATTCTTGTACAGTTAAAAGGAAAACTGATTCATTTTTGGTTAGTTTTAATGTATATAAGTGTCGCAATACAGATGCGTAGTGTTAGGGAAAGAATGAGTTTTGTACAATATCAACTCCATGTTCACAAGAAGCCTATAAGAATTTAGTGTTACAAGAAAAGTATGACTTATATTATTTTTTTCAATAAAATTTGCACCGTTCTTGAAGAATCGAAAAAAATGACAAATCCGGAGGTTTTTTTTAGGCACGTATGATCAGCTTCAAGGATTAATTAATAGACGCAGGAATCCAGAGAAGACTTTCAAAGCTTTTCAAAGTGTTGTGTGGTTTGATCTTTAAAAAAGCGAATAATAAAAAAATATCAAGAAAATCAGAAAAAATTCTTAGATTTTGAAATGGTTATTCGTGACTGATTGATTTTTTGGACCGACGTAAACTTGCGCACAATCTTCAAACTGCGCACATTGTTTAATGGAAAATTACAAAATTAAAACAAAGAATCAAACTTAGTTCAAATTTCCAAGAGAGAAAATAATCTAGATATGAATCAAGTATTATATAGATTGACATAAATGAAATGAAAAAAGCATGCGCTTATAGCCTTACCTTTTGACATTTTGTCTTCACCCTGCTAGAGACATGGCTAGCAACTGCTGGTTTAAGAATGTGCCATCTGTTTTTGAGAATCCAAATCCCTTCTTATTTTTCCTGGTGCGCGTTCCGCATCATTTTCGTTTTCTAGTCGTCTTCCTTCTGCTATAGTTTAGCCAAGGAATTCGAGACTAAAACGATTAAACGTCCCCGTGCATGGTAAGGACGACCACGCGAACACATGTAACATGCATTTCTTTATATATTTTCTATCATCGTAAAATCAAACATTTCTTTCTCTCGTTGCCAGATAATAAGTCTACAAGACAGATCGTGTTTTCATTTTAAGAGTTATTTCAAGATAGGAGGAGCAACTGAAAACGTCCACGCTCGGGGCGGTAAAGAGAATTTGATTTCTGATCAAAGTCTTGATCACCCCTTTTGCGCATGCTCACTGAATAAAGGATGCATGACGAGAGCGTGACAGTATTTTTCAATTTAAAAACGTAGCTAGAACCAAATTTTTTTCTAGAGGGTTTCAAGTCGTGGAGGTGTGTTTGCTCTTCTGTACTTTCTTGGCGTTGGAGCTTCGTATCAAGAGTTCTCGTAAGCTAGACCTTAATTTTTTCTTTTATATTTGTTGCGCGCTCTTGTACTTGTTTATTTTGTTTGTCGGTAGAGAAATGTAGGGCGTATTTTTGGTTATTTTTCTTTAGCAAAGGAACATACGAAATTTTTGGGATGTGGCGCTTATGAATCGTTCATAATCCATCGTTCATAATCTTTGCGCATTGACAACAACTTCTCTCTTCAGTCGATCTTGAGTTTGTTTTAGGATCTCATGCGAGTATGCTACACCATACGTATATCTTTCGCATGACTAGCGCCTCTTTAAAAGAATTATTTTGTTAAGGACAGCAATAAGGTTTAAATTTCGTGCGCCAATTTTTATTTTCCCCTCAAGTTGAAAGTATGGAAGTAGAATGTTTTTTAAGGCCCGTTTCTACAGAGAACAGTCGATGTAGTTATTTTGTGGCGATTTCAACGCGATATCTGCTGCGCCTTCGCTGTAACTCTATATATTGCGCGTGGAAACTGACAATTTTCTCCTCAAAAATTAAATCGCCTAAAAATTACATGAACGTGGTCTGCGATGTAAATTACGTAGTCTTCGCATGTAAACTAGTCTGCGCAACGTTTTAGTTTGCGAAGACAGAATGAACTAGAAAATACTGTGTTGCGCATTGATGAATATACTGTGTTGCGCATTAATGAATATTGCATATTCCGTAAATTGGTTGATGTGTAGCCCCCGTGCAGTTCCTTTTTTGTACGAATACGAATACAAATACAAATATCTTATTTTTATTCAAATACTTTCATAATCATTCTGCTAAATTACAGAAAAAAAACATCTTTATTAAGCAAAACATCTAATAACATCAAAAAAGTTTCCTTTATATTAATCAGATTCTAAAATCGCACCAAGTCTTAACTTTGTATTAAATTATTTTTTTGCTTTACTGTTAATTTTCTAACTTATTGATATATCATCAACATTATATTATTTAACCCAAAAATTGATTAAGATGAAAAAAGTAAAGTTTTAGTCTTCCGAAATCCTTTGGTAGTTCCGTCCAGATAGTCTGCAAAATTAAATAGAGTAAAAATGAATTATCGATTTGCTAAGATTCTTTGATATTTTATTTCTTTATTACTGTATTTTATTATATTATGCGTCACTCGATGTTGATCTTCGCCGCGAGCGCGCGTGATTGTGTGCGCGCGTAACCTTTTGTGTGCGTGTGCACCATAAACCACGAGAAAGATTTCTAGCTGTTTTTGCTATGAAAACATATCAAAAATACATAACTAACTTAGTGTATGAGTAAATAAGCGCAGTGTAGAACAGTGTATGATAGCTCAGGTCTTGACTGACAGTTTTACATCGTAGACATCGTATAGCCATCGAACAAGCATGATTTCATAGCGTAAACACTCTCTGGGTTCCCTGTGTTATTTATGTCATGACTGCTTGCCTACTGAATATTTTAAAAACTAAAGTCAAAGGCTTGAAAGTATGAAGATGCACTTACTTTCGTCCGGCATCTTCTCTAGTACGAAACTGTTTCAGAGTGAACCCAGTGTGTGTCATCATTGCTCTCATAATCTGGAAAAGGAAAACGAGTTTCTTTGAATTTGCATATGAATAAGTTTTCATTTAGAAGTCGTAAAGTATATAAGTAAAAGGAAATCTATATAATATAACTATAAGAAAGTTTCCTAGGATATAATTTATCTTTGGAGTAGATAACATAGTTTATAAACTTACTGTTAGGGCCTCTTCGGGATATAACTACAGTTCTGTACTCTACTGTATATATATAAATATCATCGCCCTGAGGAGTAGCTTCGACACGCCAATACTGTCCTTCTTTTGCTTCATAACCTAAAAAAGAAGCGTTGTAATAAAAATGTTAAGATATCAATTAAATAAGACTGAGATATTTAATGCATTAGGTTAATATTTTGAAAAATTCACGAGCATATTGTTGGATCTTACTGCCAGTGTGTGAATCACGATCCACTACCGCAACCTGCCTAATGCCATGATATACACGAATTCTTTCGTATTGCCTTGTTCCGTAGTCTTCCCACGTTTTAAATGCTCTTGCCGCGCTCATTTTATACTGTAGATTGTACCTCTTGCACGTTTACAAAGTTTTTTTTCCTGTTCGAGAAAAAAATGTCTTCCGAAGCACTTTCTCTAGAGCATGATTTGTCATCTGACATAATTTTTGAATATGCACTGTGCGGAGAATTTCAAATCTAATCAGCGTAGGTTCTCCAAGTCAGATTTCTATTTCGCGACAATTTTAACCGCACGAAAAGTTCTTAACTTTAAGTAGAAATTTAAACAGTTTTGAAACTCCAAATCAGGGATAGTCCAACAGGAACTTTGTTTATCTTTTCCCCTCGTAAAATAATTGTTGTGGCGAAGGCGCGCAATAAATGATGGAAATTTTAGTCTTTATTGAAGTGAGACGTTATCTAGATTCACGCATTATCCAAGATTACACGTTACAGATAATGTATCATAATTTTGATTCATTTATTTTACAAATTCATACGAATTATTGACCTCCTGATATTTGCGCATCAATGCAATGCGTCGTGTTTGTATAACTAATATCACACGTTTACTCGATTCTAACCTTGCGCAAATCATTTCTTTGTTGCTGAAAAAATGTACTCAAATAAAAAATTGTATTGCGCACTGTACTAAACACGAAAAATAGGTTTGTTTTATAGGGACGCTCTCTATATTAGTGAAGGGTGTGGATGCTCTTTGCAAAATTTTGAATCTATTTAATATTTTTTTCTTTCTCCCTTCCATAAGCTGCTCAGTTTTCAAGTGAGAGGCTTAGTTTTTACACATGTTTTATTCTTGTAAAATGTTTTACATTGTATCAACAGATAAATGAATAGATCCAATCTGCAGAATCTCCCCCTCGTCTTCTTCCGCGATTATATCTGTGAAACAAAAGAATTAAAAACCTACTTCATTGCAATAATAACGTTAAGAAATTTTAGACATTTATGCACAATATAGATAAATGAATAATAGATTCAATTAGAATAATAAATTCAATCAGAATCTTCATTTTATATTTTCATGCATGATTTTGGTTGGATCCTCCTCTTCTTCTTCCACGATTATTTCTGTCAAACGAAAGAAAGAAAACATTTACTAAACAAAGTTAGTTCCTGCGCAACAAAAGCAAGTGTACTTTGCGCAGTTAAAAAGCTGTTTTATGAAAGCTTTTCACAACGAAAAACCAATATTTTTTAACATTGTTTACAGTACTTTGTTGCGCAAGTTTATAGCTTTAATTCGACGCAGCTTGAGTGTTTTCATATATAATAACAAGAACTGCTCTTGGTGTTAAATTCTACGCATGAAAGTTTTCCTTCAGAATATATTTTGAGTTTAAACTATATATAACTAAATTAGTTTTTTATTAAGTGACCACCTTATCCTGGTTGTTTTTTTTGCACGGCAGTTTATGTCCACCGTCTTGCTGTAAACATCATGTTCTTTATCCACCACATAGTCTAAAGAGAAAAATAATAATGTCGGTAGTGTAAAATCATCTATCAAGTCATCAAGTACAGAATATTTCATTTGTTCATTTTGTTATGAATTTCTGAATCCCGCTAAAATAATCTCCGTCTCTACATACTTACCATTGGGGCCTTTACGAGTGATCTTAGCCACCCTTGCCTTCATTGTCGTGTTCATAATGAGTGTTATTTCATCTCCTGCTTTTGTGGATATGGTATCAACTATGTATCCTCTTTCTGCTTGGAATCCTGAAAGAAAAAGTGAACAAATTTGGCTTACAGACGTTCGTTGTTTATCCAAGGGGGGCAAAGTTGGACGACATTTCCACACAGACCACGATTTGTTAGAACACCTACTTGCACTCGTTATAGTTGAATGCGTCCATCACAAAACACACGCGCAGTAAAAACTAGATTAATACACGTCGTAGACACGTTTCCCTAAAGTTTAGTCTTTACTTGTTAAAAATAAATATCAAGATAGAGCTTTCAAGAGGGGGAGGTGCATCGCATGGGACTCAAGGTCCCACTTCGCGCCTACCCTCTTGGTCCTTCTTTCTTGTGTCATTATTATTATTTCCTTTAGTATGCTTGTTAATTATTTTGTTCATTGAGAAATTTGAAGGCCAATAAAGCTGTTAAAAAAAATTCAAAATGTTCTAATCTAGGTCGGTACTACTCGATGCCTTATACAAGTTTGAAGCTTGATCATAATAACAAGGGCAGTTATAAGTAGCTTCAATGTTTGCGTGATACACGAAAAGTAAGAGTTACCCTGGATCACGCAACAGTTGAGTTGATTCACCAGCAGTTCTTAAATTAAGTCAAATGTTCAATCTTTACGAGGTCGTACAAGATGTTTATGCTGATATTTGTTTGTGAAGTCCACACATAAACTTCAATAAATTAACGATATTTTTTTGCTATAATTTCTAGGACTGTTAAAATGTCTTAAATATAAACAAGTACAAATATAGTACAAAACACTTTTGAGTTTCCTAGGACAAGATGCTTAAGATGTAAAAGTTTGAAGTCGTTTTTAACTGATGTTCAAATCTGTGTTGTACAAGACTTTTTTTGAAAATACTCAACACATGAATTAGTTCTTCATCTTTCATCTTATTCGAAGTTTCGTTCTTCGTTAAGTAAATTAAGATTATAAGCTTAGAATGTACACAACCTCGTATGATTTGAGTCGAGTTTGTTGTACACAAATTTGATCCAACTCTTTTGCAAACTATTCTTAAAACCTCTTCATATATCAGTTAAAAGTGCAAAAAAAATTAGCTAGTTCAATGATGATGAATTTTGGGTATTCTTAAGTACTAGACTACGATATAAAGAAAGTTGCTTGTGTGTGTAGCTTCACTGAACTTACCGTCATCTCTTGGATCACGATATACTATCCCCAAAGGCTCGTATACAAATCTATCTTCTCCTTTCGCAAATACTTCAATAACTTCGAAAGTTTTAGGTTTATCGTCCTCGTCACTTTCATATCCTTTAGCTGACATTTTGATTGCAAAAACCATGCGTCCCTTCAACACAACGCGCCTTCACCTCATGACGTCACTAGCTCATTAAAACTGATCAGGGTATTGAGAATTTAGCGCTAATCAGCTTATTCCTTGTTCCACGCAGAGTTGACCTTTTCAAACCATGATTTTTGAGACCCCGGTCTTTAGATTTGCTTCTATTTCTTTCAAAGTTGTGAACAGATTGATTCTGTTTCACTATATGTTGAGCGTTATTTATAAATACCATATATTGAGCTTTCTTTTATAATTCACAAGCAAAAATTATCGCACGCGCCAAGATCAGATACCTCCAAAACATAACCCTTTCTAAAATTAGGAACTCCATTATTTATCCAAGTATGCGCAAACGTGATACTGCATGTAATGTGGCTTATTTGTGTAGTGGCTTATTTGCATTAAATCTTGAAGGGAATTCTTGTCACGCATGATTCGCGGGAGGCGCGCGCGCACTTCTCGAAGTACGTTTTTATGCCCAGTAAATGCGTGTGTTGCTTAAAACCTCAAGAATTACGAGAATGGCATACACTTGGATTGTTTACAGCGTTTATTTCTACAATAGCTTTTACATTGTTGTTGAGATGTGCTAAACTATCTTTGGGTTGCATCATTAATTACGCCAGTGATATTGTTCAATAACTATTTGAAATTACATAAGTGTTTTGCTGGCGAGTGTCTTGGGTGCAAGTTGATTATAGCGACTCAATTAAAAGTATAGTTTAATAAATGAGCAGGAGTGTTTGAACGACTTCAAAAATGCATGAATAATTAATGAGCATTCATAGTCATTATTCGTGACATGCTCTTCTACTCGTTTGGTCCTTTATAAAGATTTCAAAATCTTTCTAGCAAAAGTAGCAAAAGTATAAACACAGCCGGATTTTAGTCTTGTAGAAGTGAGTCTCGTACCCCATTCATACCAAAACGTGTTTAGTTAAACTATGTTTTCATTAGGAAAAAAATTAAGAAACTAGAAACCTACAATATAATAAAACTTTCTAAAATATTATCAAAGCAAGACACAGGATAGTTTGCATGCATTATTTTACCAAACATTGTGCAGTGTTCGTAGATAGTTTTCCAAACCTATTGTATTGGGTTCAAGTTGATTATAGCGACTCGATTGAAATTAGAGCTAAATTATAAACACATATTTCATTTTTTTCAATGTTCCTTTAAATGATGAAAGACCTGAAAAATAGAAAAGAAAAATAGAAATCCAACAAAAGAAAATATTTGATAAAACATCAAAAATATTGTGAAAATTTAAATATCGCTTTAGGAAACTGAGTTGCTGCTGTGCGCACTTAAAGATTTCATACTCTACGTCATTATAAACACAATAAGAGCCTTTGCATGCTAATACCACAAGACTTTGGTTGATGATACATACGAAAACGATGACTAATAATATGTGGACATGGTTCCCGCGCATCTATTTTTAGGCTCAATATCGTAAGATATGCTGAGTTGCAAGTTGTCATGATAAAGAAGGTTCGAAGGATCTAGTAAGTTTTGGATAGTGCGGGCTTCTCTATTCCATAAATTTAATCCTGTATTAAAAGATCTTTTGGATTATTTTCAATCAAACGTTAAATAAATATGGTCATAAACAATTAGCAATCCTAAAATACATTTGCGCATTTTTTTTATATCAAAAGGAAAAATAATGAAAAATATATAACTGAAAAATAGTCAGCGCGCTTCATAATATGACCTAGTATTCTTCTAGACTCTATTGGAGTAAAGCGCAATTCAAATATTTTCCCTCCTACCTTCGTTATCTTCTACTGTCTTTATCAGCAATTTAGTTCTGAAAATAAAAATAAAAATAAACTTGGATGTAGTCAGAAAAATGTAATTATCAAAATAGTTATTACTAATTAAGAATATATTTATATATACTTTTGTAATGGCAATGTAAAGGATCGCTGCTAGGACTCCAATTACCCCTACTACCCCTACAGTCACGATGGTCCATTTACAACAGCGTCGGTAGACATTACGACCATCGTCTGGGTGTTTGTATTCTAGACACTGTACGTTTGTCATCTCAAAGCTTCACTTAGTTGTTGATGGAGTGTTGTAGTTGTGCGCGGTCGTACGCTCTGAATCGATGTCCTCTACCAACTACCAACTTTCTCATTTATAAGTAGTCTATATACTAAAGGGGGATTTGTATTTTCACGCATGCTTAACATGACGTCAAATTGTGCTTAGTTGCATCTAATAACATGAAGTAAAATGTGATGAGAAGGCATTTTCCCCTTCTGTTTTGCTTCTGGTGAAAAATGCGCACGATTAGAAACTTACGACATTATATTGAAGCGCGCTTATTCTTATCTATTTTTAGTTTTTTCATTTATATTCACAAATAGGTAAACGTTGAATCCGCAAAAAAAGTGTTCTTAAACCTTCTAAAGATTTGCGCAAAGGTACGACCATGACTCTCGTTTTAGAAAAAATACTGCATCTTATATGTTAGCAAAACATTCGAATGTTATTTTGATTTTTTATATCTTCAAAATTAATGCTGAAAACGAGCGCGCAGTAGCTTGAACGAAACGAATAAGAATCTATGTACATTATTTGGATTAATGAGGAAATAGAAAACGTGCGCGCGTACTGTGTACAGTTGATTAAGCACAATAGGAATGGTAGGTCACTAGAGAAAGCATTACGAGAAGCACGATTCGTAGCGCAGCCACCCACCAATCAGGAAGCCGAGATTTAATAACAGTTATTTCATTGTGCGTTGCGCGAGACGTAATTTGTTATTTTTAAAACATGAATTTGTCCGGGTATATTTTAAACGTAGGAGATAACGAAAATATATACACAAAAGAGAAAATTTTTTATTTGTGTTTGCAATAGGCATAAATTTGAGATTGGAGTTTTTTGTATCCTATTTTAGTATCTTAACATTATGTATTTTCAGAGAATTCTGTCATCTAAGGTTTCTCTGGACCATCAAGTAGTTATATGTTGATATTTCGTAGGCTTTCTCTTTGACTTATTTGTCGCTCTTAGCGTATAGTTCGGCCTTCCTTAAGCAATCTAGACAAATTAATTAAACTATTTTGATCGGTTGTATTTCGAAGAGTGAAGATTAAAGTAAAAGCTCTAACAGCCGGTCATCTTCGATGATGTACTCGAAGGATTGAAATGTTTAGGTGTATATCAGCACCCGTAGGCTGTCTAGTTAAGATTAAAAACACGATGAAGTGTTCTCAAGGAAAATACCTTCATGAAGAAAAATAACCAATACAACCTCCAAATACTCCTCCTCCTATTCCTCCTACGGCGATATACCCTCCGACAACCGCTCCAACGGGAACAGCACAAAATCCTATTCCAGCTCCCACGATTCCCGCTACTACTGCTCCTACGACAGCTCGTTTGCCAGGTTGCGGTGGTTTGGGATCTGGGTTTTGTCTGTTGTTTGGCATTTTGTCACTCTGATTTTAACACGAACCTTTGTGTCGCAGTATTATCGGGCGAATGATAAAAGTGCAACTAAGCATTTCGTAAAGCGCAAGTCGCTGAGCCTAATATATCTACGTCAACAATGATTTTTAAAAAAATCCTATATTTGGATAGTTATCTTAGGGTTAGCCGAATTTTAATAGAAAAACTATAAAACTGACTGTACTCTGAACGAGATAACTTCAATAAGACATTATCTAGATTCACGTATTATCTAAGATTGTCCGTTACAGATTCTGGACCATAATTTTGGTTCATTTATTTTAGAACTTTACGCGAACCATTGGACCAATATTTTTATGTTGCGCAAACCTTAAGATGATATTCCAGATTTCTAATCTTAATCAAAAATACCGGCCACATTGTGGATTGTGCTAGAATAATTTAATTCCTGCAAAGAGCTAAACTTAACTATACAACATTTCTCTAGGTACTTGGCGCACAAGTAAATAACAAGATCAAACAAATACAATTCACACTACGCTTCTATCTTGATATAAATATATTGTACCTTAACTTATTTGCACTCTTTTTGAATACTGCCAGTGGTCGTCATCTACAGCTTCGTAACCTGTAAAACGTTATGGAATAAAACTGAGTTGTGACCATAAGAATTTTGACCCACAAATATTTTTAAAGCAATATGTCACTCACTGGATGGACAGTAAGAACAAGGTGATACTGAAAAAAATTAAACTGTTTGTAATACTTACTTAAGACTCCGTTCCTCCTAAATTTTGCAACTTTACAGTTTTCCGTCACGATCTTTACAGTATTGTACCTGGTAGAGATGATCATTCCTCGCATAGGGGAAAATGCTGAAAGTTAGAAATACACTTTTAGTGTGAATTCACAGGAACTCGCTCTACCTTGACTTAGATCAGCCTAGAGGTTGTTTCAAGATTCAATAAAATTGGGTTTTAGGAATTGTGCTTCGACCGTGTATAGAGTGTTTATATCTTCCATCTATAGTACCCAATGTATACCGACGAGAATAACGAAGAAAGGTATAGTTCTTTTGAGTCTTACTTACTTTTATTTGAAGAGCGATGAACAATCGCAGTCACTTTATCGGTGGCTCGTTCTACGACGTAAATTACTTCGTGATAGACCTTATCGTTTTCATCGTTTTCATGAGCCATTTTGACGAGAGTTTAGGTTTTTTCTTCTTGTCTGCTGTCGTTCTCGGTACGCGCTAACGTTAAAACTATCCGTGACGCACTGGCTTTATATGCATGAGAATATGAAGGGGATTTTTCTGCGGTATTTTATACATTGTGAGAGAAGCAAAGGCTTAAATATGCTGACTTGCACAAGTCTAGTTAGATGGCTGGTAGGGAGATTTAGTTATTTCCCTATTTAGATACACGTCGAAACGCATACGAAGCATGAAAATGATTTATTTTATTGCTTGAGGACGTTGTCAGTAGCGCGCAGCGATAGAAAAGCATAAAAATATAGCATAGAACTTTAAATATTTTCACTTGATATTATATAGCTCGTTAGTGTTTTATTTTTTCGAAAACATTATTCAGAATTTCAACACACAAAGCGAACAACGCAGTTGGACTTATTTTAAAATAATGCGCAACGTCAGTCACACTCTGCGTCACGTTGCTGTTGATTCAATAATCTGCGCGCGTGACGCGCGCGCGTTTCTAGAAATTGCGTGCAGCATCATTATTCATCAAATCCCATATCCGCTAAATACTGAGAGCAAACGAGATTTTTTCACAACGTAAATTTTATTTATCAATGAAGGCAGTCCTAAAAAATTTTTACAGTGATATTAATAACTTTTATCTTTTCTAAAGCTCAAAAGCGCTTGACAAATCATCTATAATTGATGGAAAGACCTACACTATATGAATATCTAGAAAACAAATTTAGTAAATAAATCTCAATCCCTACTCAGTTTTGAAATTGCAGTGCTAAAATATACTAAAATATACATCGAAAGAACTTAGCGTCATGTTTCATCTAATGAGAGATTCTTATATTGGTCTTCTGTGGTTTCGTTTCATTTCGCATCAGATTTTCCATCGGATTGTCATTTTCGGTTCGTCATTTTGCAGTTCTTTTAGATACATGGTTCTAGGTAATTCCAGGTAAATACATTGAATTAGTTTTTAAGACGTAATAACAATTCGTTGTTTGAAAAGATTCAGTTTGTAGGCTCTTCTTGTGGTGATGTAGGTCTTGATATCTCTCTTTCTTAAGGTCTCTCTCTTTCTTCCTTTCTCCTTCTTGCGCAAAGCTCCTTCGAAAAGATTCAGTATGAGGCTGGTCTTGTGGTGATGTTGATGTTGATATCTCTCTTTCTTAGGGTCTCTCTCTTTCTTCCTTTCTCCTTCTTGCGCAAAGCTCCTTCGGTGTACATCGTGCAATACTACTCGTGCAATACTAGTCCTATAACATAAAACAGAAGGATACTTTTTATTTAATATGGTAATGTAACAAAAAATTAATCTAGCGAGTTAAATGATTTGGAATGCGTTGGATAAAAAACTACACCACGAAAGACCAGTTGAAGTATAACGAGACCACCATGACGTTCTGATAGAACGTTCGTGTCGAAGTCGAGAAGCGAACTTAATATTAATTATTTTGATCGAGCGATCTTGAGCATTTAGTTCAGTGTAGCAGCATTTTTTTTCTGTTTCCTTCCCTTGATTCGTTTCAATAATTTTCCTTAAAGGTTTAACATCTTATTGTAAAAAGTGTTGTTCATGGTGTTATTCATGTGCCAAATGCTGTTCTTCGTTAACGCGTACTTGCTTTAATAGAAGTCAACTTACCATCAGTGCTCTCTTCATTGATAAAACATGTAACCTGAAATGAAAAGGAAGGAATGAGAAAAGAATACAAATAAACTATTGCTCCTCTTCAGTACTGCTTGTGCGCAGAAAGGTTCGATAACGTTTTTCTTTAACCCACCTTTACTTATCCTCTAAAAATATACACGAGGACTCCCACCGCAAGTCCCGCCACTATTCCTAAAGCTGCTAATACTTCTCCGTTACCATCATTTGGAGCATCATTCTCCTTGTTCTGACGGTTATCGCCTGGCATATTTGTTACTCAAATCGCTTCCAAAATTTCAAGTTCTGGTTAGCAAGTCTTCGGTGAATAGAAACTGCGCAATTGCAGTATACCGTTATAAAGTGAAATAATGAAAAGAAACGCGCATGCTCAGTCACATGATTATCGCTAACAATAACTTCAAGTCAATGATTGACTATGTTCGGTATTCGCAAGACACATATACATTAAAACGATGATTTATAGAGACTGTGAAATCCCTCGATATATTAAAGTCTCCCGCGACTGTTCCCCTTTCCCCAACCAACTCGAAGGCTTAACATTGATAATAATACAACGATAACGAACGCTGATATCGATTCACTTGTTTATCCTGAAAATGCTTTCCGAGTACTCGAAAGAACGGAAGCAAATGTCCGTTACTGCGGTTTTCGATATTCTGTGAACTCCAACATTTATACTGCTCGTTGTGCAGTTGTTTTTTCACTGCCGCAAGTCAAGAATATAAAAGGTACCGACTGATTACGATTTTTGATTGACAGCAGCAAAAAAAAAAAAAAAAAAAAATTCAGCGTGCAGCTCGCAACGACCGAGTTTGCAGAATATCGAAAACCGCAGTAACATGGCAACGAATGTTTCTCGTTTTGATTCCTCCTTACATTTCTAGCTCGCGATTATTTTTCATATTACGATTACGCAAGTCACTAGCAACTCAGTCGCATTCTACTCGATCTAGGAAGTAGTGAAACCAAATTTTATTCATCACATGTAAGCAGGTTGTTTCAGTGTTCTATAGCAATAGAAGATCCCAACTATTTCCCCTATTACTGCTGACAGTACTGCTATGACATAGATTATTGCTATATCTTTCTTTTCGTTCTTTGTCGATTGATCCGAGTCATCATTTTCAACTGAGTTATCCCTCACCGTTGTGTTCTTTGCTCGCTCCGTCCCTTACTCTAATAGTTGTGCACCCTAGTCACTTAAATTTATAAGAAAATATTTTGCTCCTTAACCATGTATTCAGCGCACACGATAACTAATCGACCCATGGTTAGATTTCGTGGAGTAGTGGCTTAGAATATTTACTCTTTTTTTACATGCCAACTAAACATTATTAAAGTTGAAATAAACACAGAAGTATCTCATACTAACCTTAACGTAGTAGACTGACAACAATTAGCACACTGAAAAAGAGCAGAAATGTTATAAATAACATATTGATTTATTTGTGGGATAGAATGAAATTAAGTAAATAGGAAATGCTGTAACCTTCATTTGTGTTTTTAATATACGTTAAATGGTTCCCAGAGCAAGATAAGAACGATGATAAGGATAACGGTGAATGCTAAACAAACATAACAGCATACTCTCGATGGAGCACCGTACTCCAACATTTGAAAGAGAGACATATTGCTTTCCCTTCAAATCTTCGTTGTTCTACTTTCAGAGCGACAACTTCACCTGTGGGGCTTCGTGGGATTATTAACTTGTAGTCGCTTAGCTAGTTTTATAATTGCCCCAGAATCTTATGTCATTTATATATTTTACGTCATTTATATTTATATGCTGCTGCAATTTTCCCCAACACTTTATTATTTACCAGAAAAAATTTTAGAATATGCTGGTTAAGCATCTTACATACCCGCGCATTACTAAATCATCGGTATATGAGGATTAACATAAGATCTTTTGGTGGTTTCCCTCTCATTCTTTACTTTTCATTCACGAGAAAAAATAAATGTGAAATAGCTTGCAATAAAATCCAATAAGGTTATACTATTAAATACCTCTTATATTGCCTGCTATACGTTTCTATTCGGTGCGTACATATGTGTAAGGTCCAAACAGTCGGATTTGGATCGGTGTTGGTGGCGTGATGTTTTGATTCGTTTCGTGACACACGCGCGGAGAGAGGTCAGATTCAGCATTCAGTTTCTAGGGTGTGGCAATAAATATCGATCTAGCACAGGCTACAGACATCGTCAGAACTTGAAAACAGAGAAATAAATGTGTTGGAGATGCTTCCACATCTTGCCGAGAACGGTTTTAGGTTTCTTTCCCAAACGACGCGAATCTTACGATGAACGCTGGCCTTACGATGAAGGCGCATATTCTCCTATCATACCCGGCATATATTTTTTTTGACAATGTCAATCACGTTCTTCTCATCTGAAAGGAATGCGCTTAAACGCACTTTATTCATTTGCAAGCAAGCACATTTTTAACAGTAGGAAGCCTGTTACCCCCTAGATTTTTCCAATGTCAATGAATGTCAACCATCATCTTTATTCATAGACACCATTAGTTGCGATTCCCTTAGTAATAAATCTTAGAAGGACGAGGAGAATAGAAGGATAATAGAGAGTTGGATTTTTGACAATGGGGATGACTCTTAAAGCACTAGATTCTAGTTTTATTTCATGAAGAATAGGCAACTTTCATTTCCTTATGAGTCAGCTGCTTCAAACTTGCTGGCTTAGCGCGTCCTTTGTGTTTGTTCGAGTATGATTAAAATTATAAATAGCTGACATTGGCTTGTAGTTGTTATTGATTAGACCCAACCAGCCCTCACATGTTCTGAATCTTAACCAATGAGAGACAAACCTGTGTAATCCAGAAGATTCTTTGGCCTAATAAGGGAAATTTCCCTTCTCTCGCCCAAAGCGTTGACGCGCAAACTTCATTAGAAATTCTGCATACGAGCAGTTTCAAGTCTTGAATGACTCATCATCAAAAACAAGCTTTCAGTTTTTAAACCACCAAGGTATTTCCCCTGTTTGTGTGCTATAAATCAGTGAAGCTTGGCTCAGAAAAGTTATTTATCACTTACTTCGCTAACGAACACGATGGAAGAACTCAAGAAGCTGCCTTCTAGTGAATTTTGTAATGCTGCTGCTTTTGCTTGGGCTTGCCAGCTGACAGGACCGAAACCATATCAAAATCCCGAGCACGATCCGCCTTGTTATGAAGGTACGTCTGTTCTCTCTTGATATTTCGTATTTTTTCATATCTAATTATTATTGTCGATTTCTATCGCTTCTTTAATCGACGCTGAACTAAATTTTTTATTATTTCTTTTCAGATGATGAAGACGACATGACAGAGAGTCCAAAGAGTGCAGTAGAAGATAGTTCGACTGAGCAGAGTGAAGAAATAAGAGCAACTACTTCGAGTAAAGAATAATGAAACTCTATCCTTGATCGACAAAGTTACAGACAGGTTTTCTGTTTTAGACTCTTGTCTTTAGCTTGAAACACTGTATCCTTGATCGGCTCAGCCGTGTCGATCAAGGATAGTGTTTCGTAATGAAAACCGAAACACTGTTCTTGGTGGTCACGGCTTCGTCGAATAAGCAAAGCAAAGATGCCTGCCTTGAGGACAGAAAGCTTCAAGCTCAAGAAATAAGAGATTACTTCAAGAAGTGAGACATTTATAAACATTTATTTTGAACTAACGCTTTCTGTCTGTCTGATATACTTATTTTTATGCATGATCACCTCTCGTGATTAAGGTCGATAATATCTCAACGCTTTAGGTGTGAATCGATTCAGAAAATAGACTTTGTACAAAAAATGTAAAGTTAATGGTATGAATAATTTTCGCTTGAAAAAACCCTGATTGATTTGTTTATAAAATGTATTTAGCAGGATGTAATGTTATCGAGAAGATAACCTTATTCACAAAATTAAAGTATGATTATGCATTCAATAGTGTAACGCAAATCGGTAGTCTAATTATTCAATACTTTATGCATAGATTTATCGTTGTAATGTTTTATAAGATATAAATTGAAAATAAACGTACGTTGCAATCAAATCTTCAAAGAAATATTTCTTTTGGTTCTTGACGTGGTTGAGTTCTTACAGTATTTATAGTGCTTTCAGAAGAAAAAAAAAGCACCTATTATAATTTATATTTATTTTCATCTACGAATTTCATATAAGAAAAATCTTAAGAATAGGGGGATTTTTACCTTTATTTTTGCCTTAGAATACTGCACCTTTAAAAGATGCTTAAGGTGCACAATATTGAATAAAATGGGAGGCCATGCACGGTCTTACTCATTTCGGTACTTTCCCAATACATAGTGCGTTGTCAGCAATTCTTTAACGCCCTCACATTCGAACGAGATCTATACACGTTTACCAACAAAACTATAAAATTCACACTTAGAAATCCCATTTTAGCGGCTCAAAACCCGTATATATCTTAACGAAGAGTTTAGAAAGTGCTCTGTTATAATGAGTTGCAGTTTCACGTCAAAATAACGAATCTATGGGAGCTCGAAAATGGGTTATTTTCGCTCTTTTCAGAACGTAGTTTCAATCAGGCGTAACTTTTTGTTGTCGAGAAGGGTCCTGGAACCTAACTAGTATATAAAATGGCGGCGAAGGAGTTTAAATTCGATGTTCACAAGAAAAAGGTATTGCTCTCAGCATTGTCCCCCCGATTGCTCACATTCCTACCTTATCACTCTCTTCTTTCTTTCGATATCATTATAGTGTAGTTTGAAACGAATTTCATTTTTAAATCCTACATAAAATGGTCAAAGGAAGTTCATGACTCATGGATGGGACTCTAAGCTCAGGCAGCGTTAAATATTTTCGTAATAACATTGTAGGACTAGCTCATTCTCGTTTTCAACCCACACCATTATCACCAACTATGTGCTTCTGCACTCAACTTCCTTTCCTTCACAACTCTTTTGAGTCAGGACATATTTCTAGTGGCTATTAAAAGATTCAATTTTTTGGCCTTCAATTTAATACATTAAACTAGATTCCAAGGCACGTTTACCAAATAAGGAATGTGCACTGTTTGCAAAAATAAATAGCTTATATAGCAAACAAAGTCTATGTTTTACAATCAAAGTACAGTTTACTTAGTGACCAAAGTTTAACTTATGACCATTTGACATTAGAATTTTTGAAATTCGAACTTTAAATAAATTGCTTTCTTCTATATTTCTTTTTTGGTCTTGCACGTTTCCCGCCTCTCCTGTGATTTAGGAATATTTTACTTTAGTATTTTTACACAAGTGAATATAATAAATCCAGCAGGCTCATTGTTCACAATTTACGAGCACACGCTTGCTCATTTGCTGATTTGTGCTGCTTGAAGAGATAAATAAAATTTGAAAAATTAAACAAAAAAATTCACTCCATTATTTATTAAATCCTCTTGTGTTAAAAACAGTCAAACAATTATTCACCTCAGGGTCAGTGAATATTGGGGAATACTTAACTTGCTGCTCAAAGAATTGCATTTTGGTAAATATTCCCCGATATTCACTTCGCCTTTGGCTAAAATTATTGTTAAATAATCTTATAATATCTAAATTCCCTATCATCATAATAAGTTCAATTTATTATGAATGACTGCCAGGCTTGTCCTCCATTTCTTTAAAAAAGCATTTTCATGGTTTATTTTTGCAATGTTGGTATTCAATTTATTAACATTACAAAAACCATCATGGTACTACCCCTGAGGACTTGTCATCGAATGTTAATGTGATTAAGAAATGCACGGGCAAGTTCAAATGCTTTGTTTATGAAATGCTTTTTATTCAATCAAAAAAGCCATCACTTAATGTTCAGTCTGATTACCTCAAGGCCAAGCTCTTTCTAAAATGCAAATTTTCTTTAATTTATAAATAGTCATGATTTAGATCCATTAAACACACTTGATGAGGTCAGCATGACCTCGAAACGTTTTGAATCACTGTCTATATCGTTTCTCATATTTAATAATGTTGGTATTGTAATGTATATTTTTAAATTTTATTTGTAGTAAATTATACTTCAACCATCAAGTAATATGAAAATGTTAATTTTGAAGCTTTCTTAAGCCCCATCTACACTGGTGATTTTTGCTGTGATTTTTGTGGCAATTTTAGGAAATATAAAATCTTTGGTCTCATCCTTCAAAAGAGACATTTGTGTAGGAAAATCTTGGTATGCTGAATTAAACTTTACGAAAAAAATGCAGCAAAAATTGCCGCAAAAATCGCTAGTGTAAATGGGGCTTTATCATCAGGATAGCCATTAAAAAGGCATTATGCAGAGTATGGTCTGGTGTGAACAGGGTATTAGATTTATTTGAATTTCATATTCAAAGCCTTCATTCACAAATGAAATCAATGTTAAATAGAATAAAAATTCATGTTTTTTGTTTGGAAGAAAATCCCAGCCTGACATCAGACTTTTCTAATAATTGTCAAGATTATTACGAATCTATTGTCCAAAATTGTATTTTCTGTTTTAAAAAACTTGGCCTTTATCATTCTGAAATTATTTACCTCTAAGTAAAAGCAAAAATTCCAAAATTAACACAATCACACAGGAAGAAATCCTTTCAAAGTTTTTTTCTTCGCACTTTTTCAATTATAATCATGATTATTATAAATAATATACACAAAAAATGAGAATAGAAAAAAAGAGCTATTTCTTTTTCCCTTTTTTTCCTTTCTTCCCTTTCTTCCCAGACTTCTTTCCTTTCTTTCCCTTTTTCTTTTTCTTTTTGCTATATGGTCCTAACTGTCGCCTGACCATAACTCCTCGCCACCACGACTGAATCTACAATGAATAACAAAATGAAAAATATTTATTATGGTACACAATCTTGAAAGGGTTTTGTATATTAATCGTCTCTTGAAGGTTTTTAGGCTTTTTTCTGTTCAAATAGTTCATGGTAATCTAAATCCCTTAGTTATTTCTGTTATGTCTCATAATTCAAGCTCAAAATTTAGTTAGAATATAACATGTTTTCCACTATACGTACTGCAAGGAAATTATGATATACAGCATATTTCAGATAAAAATTTGGATATCATTTGGATATGCTAGACACAATCATTTTCTAGTTTGCAAGGTTGCATCTGACTTGATATCAATTAAAAAAACCTCAGCAACAAAAAAATATTTCTTCATTGCTTCATGCTGATAAAGACAACAGGCCCAACAGGTTCATGGGCAAAGACTATATGACTGTCAATCAAATAGATCCTTCCTGTGTACTCCGCTTGTTCCCACATACTAATAATATAGTTGATTGATGGTAGTATATTGGGATAAAGTCACCTGTTGTATCCTTTTATATTGATTAGTGGATAGCAACTAAAACAATGATCCATTCAATAGTGTCTTTACCAGAATCAGTAAAAGTGCTCCAGTCAATCTTACCTTGATGGTAGCTTTGAGTTCTTCTGCTTCTTGTTCAGCTTGTCGTCTGGCCTTTTCTTTCTCTACACGATCTTCTATGACAACTTTTTCATATTCCGAGTACTACAATAAGATAATCCTTAGTTAAGGTTTGGTTAAATTAAGTTAACCTTCAGTTGGTGTAAGGACCTCAAATTTATAATTTTTTCATTCTTATCACTTCACATCATCAATAGACCCGCCTTGCAACACATCAGAATTTAGCTAAATTTGAAGGATAATCTAACAATAATTTCCCAATTCTCATGAGATTGTAATTCTTTTACTTCCAAATTGAGCTGCATTGATATCACTTGCACCAAGTTTTACAGCTTCTTCATATTAACTTCTACTTGAGAAAATCGTAAATATTTTTAGTTCAGGTCCATTTAAACAGTATAGTAAGGGTCTTGCACCAATCCCATTAGGTATTTGAAATGAAAACATTTTCTTTAAAGAAGTACAGGAAATAAGGAGGAAGTCATATACAGTAAATTATAATGTATAGCGATGCTGTTTCTTACTTTCTGCGTGAGTTCCCGTAGCCTTGCAAGATCATTAGCTTTTGAGGCCTGCAGGAATAAAATATTTAATAATAATTAGGAAGAAATGTATTGGGTTAATATTAATAATCCAATATTAAAATAAAACATTTGTTATTGTGGCAAGCAGCACTTTTTCTAAAAACTATGTCTGTATTCATGCATTCTAATTCTTCGATGAACATTTTATTTTTTGATATTTTTGCTTTACAATGACCTCATAATATTTTGAGCTTGATGTAGTTGCTTTTATTCTCATACACCCTTTCATAAATTAACATGCATTTTTGGATTCCATCAAGCATGTATATAACCTGTGAGCAGATGTCCTTTGGGGTAGAAAAGAACCACTGCTCGCAGGGTATCGTGTATATTATTATAAATACTGTATGTATAGATCTTTTAATACCTTTAGAACATCAAGTTCATGTTGTTTCTGCTCCACATCATGGTCATACTTTTCCATCCAGTACTCCACTTTTTCTTCAAGAAGCTAAAAGTAAAATTAAAAATAAATTAAAAATTAATGGTCATCTTTTTGTTGCAGGTAAATGAACTCGTACTGGAACGGTAGGTCTTCAGGTTATGGAAGATATGCAAGCCACTAAAGGAAGGGTTTGATTGCTGTGAAATTAACACAGTGTACCAAGAGAAAGTGATGTCTCATGAAGCCATTTATAGCACTCTTGATTTTGATGTGCCTTCATTATGTCAGGCATGCGGTGGTTTAAAAAAGGTTTCTTGTAGCCTCCTTTGTCAATACATGCACTACTAACATGGCTGCCATTTTTTTCATTTCGATTCTCTTGAAAATAGCTGTATACTTATCAGGCATCAGTTATGACTCAATTCACCTTTTCGGCGCTAGCTTGGATTGTGTTACGATCACCAAAAAGTTCGGACATCGTTCTCGGATTTCCATAAAATTCACTGACTAACTAAACATTAACCAAGTAAATAGTTCATTTTTAAAAAGTCAGTACATTTGTACAGAAATTCGAGAACAATGTCCGAACATTTTGGTGACCGTAACACAATCTAAAACAATTTATACACCGTGATGGCTAGCGTTGAAAAGGTGAATTGTTTTAAAAAAACTGTCCTTTTTTCACGAGTGTAGCACTTAATAGCCAATGGCTTACAAAACCTGTGGCCCTCATTCCATGATCAAATTGGAATTCATTTAGGAGATGAATATTGATTTTAAGCCATTAACATGCATGTTTCTCTGCACTTCTGTGACATAAGCATGCTGGAAACTGCAGAGCTCAATATAAGCAAGCTTATTAGCTTAGAAACACAGGGCTCAGTTAATTGAGTGTTACTGTTGCTATTTAATCTGTAATAAATTATACGTTCGGTGTGTGTAATGAAATAAAGTGAATAAGAGAAAAATATCAAATGCTCTTGGCGGGAATTAATCTTTAGTCCTTTGAAATGGATATGGTAGCCAGCGTGACCCACCCTAAGCACACATTAAAACAACCTAATTGTACACATTATATATGTATATCTTAAATTATTTCATTTGTGAATTAAATAAATAGAGGATATTACATGGGCACGCGGAGATATGAAATTTATCTTTGAGTGTTGAAATTTTCAACACGAGAAGATAAATTGAGTATCTCCGCCGCCCATGTAATATTCTGTTTATTATATAATTATCAATGAAGTATGTTTTGGCTTTTTCAGGCAATTCTTTCCGTGTATTTTTGAATAGCCATCGCAATGGTGTTATTTTCACAAGTGAAAATAACATGTTATTTTCACGTGTGAAAATATCAATTTTTCGAAATAGAGAAAAATAGATATTTCATTGGTAATTATATAATAAATAAAAATACCTGATGGTGCTGTTTGAGGTATGCTTCAATCTCTGCATTCACACGTGATTCTTCATCAATCTTGTATTTTAATGTCTGTTACACAAAAAACAGTTGCTCAAATTTTTGACTTTTAAAAATTACTTAAACTTCAATATATATATAAAATTTGAAATAACATTTGATGATACTCATGTCATCTTAAATATTACCCATACCTTATAATTTTTATAATTTTTTTATGTAATCATTGAATAAAAGCATTCCCTTCCTTTCAAAATTGAATGTTTTCTGGTGTTACATTTCAATTATTATTATTCCATTATTTTCACTCAGTAGAGACCACACAATAAACAAAAAAGAAAAGTATGAAAAAGTACTAAGATATAATTTGCACTAAATAGTACAATTTAGTGCAAGTCGTAAAGTACTGTTCCACAAAAGATATTGTACTTGGACTTTACTATTCAACCAATTGAAACAGGATTTTGTACATTTTAGTACTATTCAGTTAGTTATTTAACAACAACTCTACTATTCAACCAATTGAAACAGGATTTTGTATCATTTTACTTATTTCATGAACATGCATTTTCCAGCTTTACTGTTTACACTTTCAATTTTTCACTGTTCTTTTAAAGTCACACCTACCTCTAGCTCTTCTTTCAGGCTGTTTTCACTCTGTTGGCACTTTTTCATTGTACATGAAACACGAACCTGATAAAATCATCAAAATGAATGAGAAAGACTAAGTAATGTGCTGTAGTATATCGGACAGCTTTATCCTCTTATTTGTATCTTTACAACACTTTCATTATTTCCCCCCATTTCAGACAACTTGTCATGCACCTTGATTCTTAGTTACATATTCAATATTCAAGCAGTAAACAAAGAAATTACACTCAAGAGATAGCATGAACTGAAATGAGAAAACGATGTGCTCAAGATAAAAGTTCTCTCATTAAGCCATTACCTCTGCATCTTTCTTGATGTACTTTCCTTCCATACTTGTTTTGGCTTTCATTTCTTGAAGCTGATCTTTGAGGTGTGCAATCATTTCATTCCGTTGCTGATGATAAAAAATATAACATCAAAATTAAAGACCCATTGCCACTTACCTTGATGCACCACGGTCACAGATGAATGTCGTGGTCCATGAAATTCAAAGATTCATATATTGAATAATAACTTCATATTAAATCCTTTTCCGACATAGCACTAAGGCACAATAATGATTCTTTTACATTCTTTTAAGAGTTTATTCAAAAGGTTAGAATTGTTTTTTCAGTGGTGACACGATTCAAAATGTAAACAAACTGTGATGCATCACGGTAAGTGGCAATGGGTCTTTAACATAATTGATTTAGTAAGCAAAGTAATTGAGTAAGTAAGCAGTTGTTAACTCACTGTATACACCAAATCAAAATATGGCGACCTATGTAAATAATTTTTCAACTGACTAGATAGCCTTGTGTTTATTTGGAAACACAAAAGAGTTTTCATGTGTATGAGAGGCTAGTTGGTCCAGAACAATAACTATTTAAATTAGTTGCCATATTTCGATTCAGAGTATGTATTCAATATTCTATGAATTCAATTATCCTTTATGCATACAGATTATTTATCACCAAAACTTTTATCTCTTGCCAACCTGTATTTCACTTTCTTTTTCTTTCTTTACTTCTATTAATTGTTTTTGCAAGCTCTTTACAAGTTTTCGACTTTCTTCCTCTCTAAAAATGTCAAAGCAAAAAGTGTCAGACTCTAAGACTGGCCTGAGGATTATGAATAGAGTGTGTGCCATATATATTTGTGAAAGAATTACTAGAGCCATGTAGCACAAATAGATGTAGCTGTGAAATAGCTAAAAATTCACTCGGGCATGAACCAAACAAAAACAGTTAAAGGTATTTTTGTTCGCAATGTTTTGCATTTTCAGGAATCCAGGGGTAAAAATCTGTCGTTTGTTTCTCAATCCCAGAATGTTTTCCCGCAAGCCAGAAAATTGACAGAATTTTAAACCTGGGTTCTGGAGGGTGTGTTTCTGATAATCCTTTATTTTGTTCAACATCATGATTTTGTTTCACAGATGTATAGGGTGCACTATATGTTTGACTTGAAAATAAAATGAATATTTCATAGGATGGGTTTTATGTAGCACTGCTCTCGGTTTACATTATGGGTTTATATATTTTATTTAACAAATAGACAGTTTTTTATGTGTCTGTCCTCTTATTGACAATAAATTTTGTCATCACATTGTCAAAGTAGTATGCAGATCCCTATTTGTTTTTACAATAACAAAAACGATTAAGACTTCTCATTTTTAGTGATCAAAACAACAAATGGAAAAAGTGTGCACTCGTTGACGTCAGCTTTGTCTGTCGTCTTATTGATGATAAAAAACAACCAATCAGCGCACGAGAAATTTGTAAGTCATTGTAAAATACTTACTTGAGTATTGTTTGCTGCAATGCAGCTTTCTTCTCTTTTTCTGTACTGACAGCATCAATAAGAGAATCAAAGGTATTACTTGATATGACTTCAGCCAATGTTGCCTCAATAACATCTTGCAGAAACTTTCTATGAAAATAAAATAAAGATCTCAGTAAGTTTGTCTTAGTACTTCTAAAGTTTGGGTTTTTTGAAACCATGATTTTATTAGAACTACAGTATTTTGTGTGTGAAAAGTTTACTAGTTACAAGCAATCATGAGTGAGTGTGTTGCTTTAGTCTAGCTGAGTGATTTTACTTGACCCATGAAAAACGTTGTAGTGACTAACAGTTGAAGTAAAACAAAAGAAAAATAATGGAATAAGTGTATACTACTATGTATGTCATACTAACAAACTTACAATTTTCTTGATGGACCAAGTAAAATGTTGTGAATACAATAAGTGCACTCGTAGAATAATGTGTATTATTGATGGATGTGCGCAGGAGTAAAAGACTGTGTGCATGTGTCAATATTTATGAACATGTTTATTGATGTGTGCATTGGTAGAATAACGTGTGATTAACATAAACCATTCATGTATTATTGATGGATGTGCGCAGGAGTGAAAGACTGTGTGTGAGTGTCAATATTTATGAACATGTTTATTGATGTGTGCATT
>NW_022259748.1:74285-91004 GCF_009602425.1 Actinia tenebrosa
CCCCCCCCCATAAAAATTTAGCTTCCCTTACAACAGATCCATGAGCAATAGAGAAGCATATTGTATTTCTACTAACCTCCCAATCTAGAAAATTAACTCCTTCTTCAAAATTGGTTAATACAGAGACAGAACAGTGTAAATTAGGAAGCTCATCTTTAGTAACAGGAGCAAACCGACCATCTCTCAAAGCACTGCAAAGACAAGAAAGGACTGAAATATTTAGAGCACTTTCTTTGACTGAGACATGGTTGCAGAGTTAGTTATTTTTAAATGACAATATTAAAAACCCATTTAAACTAAAATTAAAACCCACACGTCTGAAAGCAGTGGTAGTCACGTGAAAAATTAAAGTGCTCTATGCTCAAGGCAATATATTTAATATGATATACAGAACTAGTAAGAGAAGCTGTATGCATTAAACAATGAAACTGATTTTCGACTAATGCTAAATTTTCACTTGCAATGCATGAATCAGAGTTGGAGTCAGAAGCAGCTCATCATGAAAACAATGGAAGTCAAAGTCCAAAGTGCATCTTCAAAACTACATCTTCTATCAGAAGCAGAGTCAGAAGGATTCCTTTTGCTTCCTTTGTGCTCAATTTTTAAGATGAGTGGTCTTCACTCATGATCTGCTTCCTACCCTGATTCATAAAGGATATCAGTCTCTTAAGTATTGTTTTTCTTATCAGTAATTCTTCTTAATCAATAAGGTGTATTATAGACACTAAAATAAAAACTATTTCCTTTTGTTTTATTTCAAAAAATTATTATTATTAATTACCTAGATAAGGTATATTCCTTTAATCCAGAATGAAGTGGCATCATTGAAAAGGTGCCTATACAGCCTCGAAGTCTCCTATCATGGCCAATTTTCCATGTAACAAATACTGGGCTAAAAATAAAAAACATAATAAACTATGTTAAGTAAATTGTTGTTTAGTACATAATATAAAATAATTATAACCATTTAGATATTAATGTAGCATAAATCTCAAGTTGTAACTTAATATCCTGATGGATTTTAGTTTACCAATACACATTGATCAACATATAAGCAAGGCATCGCCCATAGTTTGATATATTTAATAATATAAAAGTAACGGTAGGTTTGAATAATTTTTGTTACTGCATATTGTAAGTCTGGGATCCCTTCCGGGGAAGTAATAAGACATGATTGAAACCTGCAGTGAATTTTTGAAATATTACTCAAGTTAAAACCTATCTTTTACGAATATCTCAGAATGGCTTGAGTCATGACTTCGATCAAGCCCATATAATGCAATATCACTACAAGATCTATATTGTACTAATTGAGCTTTCAAGTACAGTTCTAATTAACATGTATCCATCTGCATCTCTGATCAAAGTTACTAAAAACAAGAATAAATTATTATCTAAGTTTTTTAAACATTCTTTCAAACACAAACATAACAAACGACATAACAAATAATAGCTAACACTACATTAATGTATATACTAATTATCATCTCAATATGTTAAGTATTTTTTTCGTATAAATCATCTTATAGGAAAAGAAGGATGTATGCTGTTATAACCATGCATAGATATCCCAGATAATATTATCGAATTGTTAATTGTTGTATGAAGCTAAGTAAAGAAACAAAGACTTTATTTTAAGATAGCAGCACTTGATGGTGTACGACTCATAAACTAATGGCCCTTGAAGCTAAGATTTAAAAAAAAATACTATAAGCCTAAAGCTATGTATGAAATATATGAGACTTTAAAAAAGGTTATAAAAATGAAAGGAAAAAACTACATGGAACTATAAATACTTCTAAAATGGATTAAAGAAATTAATTAAATAAGTTAATTTGATTAAGTGATTTGACAAAATTATCGAAAATAATATATAAATATTCCACAATAAAAAATGTTTTGAAGCAGTTATGCCAGATCACTCATCAATGGTGCCCTTGAGAGAAACACATTTACTAGCTGTTAGTGGCAAGGAACTTTTTAAATTATATTGAAGACTTTGTTTAGCTTAAAGATCATGATTTATTTTAAAATCATATTTTATTAGTACGAATATGAAATTGAGTAAACATTGCAACTGTGAAAAGAATTTTCTGGTTCAAAAATATAATATTTTGATTCATATAAATGAATTATACTGAGAAATTTTCTGTAATATTAGAGTTGAAGATTGTAGAGAGGAAACATAGATAAAGCTGCATGCAATTGTGTTTTAATCTAAGCCACTGTGTTATGTCTTTTGTTGTCTAAATAAGGAAACATTATACATGAAATTTTTTTGAAGACAAAAATGGCAGACCAAAAAAAAAAAAAAAGATCTCAGTATTCTATAGCAATTATTCATTATGTACATTGTCCAAAAAATAAGTCATTATTTTTCAATGACAATTTTTTTGTTAAAAAACTACACTGATAATATTTTATAAAACTCAGGTGATTCTGAGTTTAATTTTACTTTTGGAAGATCATAAAAATATCATATACTAAACAACACTGATAATAACAAATACAACCAATACTAAAAGATTCTCAGTCTACGAGGGTTCACAATTGTCTGCCTTTGGCTACATTCAAAGGGAAATGAATGTGTACGGAATTTTTATGAAAAGTCAAATGATCTTCATGAATAATCATTGTCCAACAAAATTGTACATAAACTTATAATTCTCTGAAACTCAGATAAAAGGCACTATTAACACCTTTTTTACATGCAGTCTAAAAATAAAACAAGTTAATTTTTTAAAGCAGTAAATAATATTAGTTGGTAATAATTTTATGATGAAAATTGTACAACAATCTGAATTTTGACAAAGAAAGTAAACTTGGTTTTTAGCCAAATTGTGTCAAAACACAATACTTCTAGTAAAAATGAAATGATAATCATCGTCATAAAAATATTAAGGCCAATATTGAATATTATTTAGAAAATAGGAACTGAGATCTGGAAATTGTGAAGACTAAGCATTGGACTATTACGACAGAGGGAAGAATTAATGGCAGGAATCTAATGACCACAAGGACATGACAAATATTGAAAGAATTTAAGTAGTTTGATTAGAAGTTCCTCGAGGGAGTCATACACTGGGCTTTCCTTTATTTATTCTCTTCTTTATTCTCCCTACAATAAATTGTAATATTACTGCCCTAGGAAAATTCAAATTCAAAAGGAAATGAATGGAAAGGAATATTATGAAAGACAGTCTAACAAAGGAAGCCAATTTGTTAGTCAAATTAATTTCTCCCTTGTTTTTAATCCCAACAAAAAAAATTACCAAATGACTTCAAATATCAAGAAATCTTGTATATAGAAAATATTTCAACTTTTCGAGAAAAGGAGAATATACAAACCATTCGATTAGCTTGTCTTATGTATAAATTTAAAGGCCATTCGAAGTTAGTAGGAATGAAATATAATTTGCATTGTCGATCCTGTCACACAATTTACATGTGAAGGTAAACAGAAGATAGAAAATCGAGTCATGCAACAAGATAGCAACCAAAATAAATACAGCCTTTACATGCAATCAGCCCTTTCACCCAAAATACACGAGTCGGAGCATTTCCAAAAACTGCTCAAAAGATGTGAAGGGAATGTAGTTTCATGTGAACGATAAATCTGGATAATTTGGGGGGAATCGGCGGAGAGTAAAGAAGGATTCGAGTTGGGGAAATTTTTCAACTCGGCCATCTGTATTGATAGTCCAATTGTTCTATCAAATCCCCCCAAATAACTCGAGAATTAGGAAACTTCAACCAAAGAAACGACCACATAACACAACATTAATATCTTGGCTGGTTCATACCGATCCATATTAAGAAACTGGGGTGTTCAGCTGCATGATTCAGATCGAATTATGACCCAAAATATCAATAACAGTGCAAGGGAATACTTACAAGGGCTCGTTGGTGAAGAGGGGACGAGCGGGTTCCTTTAAACGATATAAATGACTAGCTAATAAGTCGAAACAGTAAAATGCCATTTCCTTAGATATAATACGACGTCGATATACATTCTGGTGGGTTACTTGACGGTTAGAATTTTTATAATAGTTCATATTTTCTCTTTCTTTATCAGCCACCAGTAACGTCTGACAGCAATAGAAAGGCATCAGGGGAGGTATGAGATCTAGACCACGAGCCTGCACACTCTAGCCATGCGGTTCACATGAAAAGGATAGGCTATGACGTCATATTTCCAAAACACGTCATATATCCATTTCATGACATTAGTATATTATTTCATTGCTCCATCTCCATCCGTATTTTTATTCACATATGGGAGTTTGAGACTAGGTGTTTCTTATGATAATAAAGCTTTGACAAAATTATCTCATTTTCCCTTCTTTCTTTCCTTCCTCTGGTTTTTTATTTTCATTGATTTCAGTGATTACCAGGCCAGCAGACCCTTTTTAAATACGACTTTTGGGAGAAACATTTGTTAGCATTAAGGGAATTATAGCTTGCATGATGCCCACCATGACATTAAGCTCGTTGAGATTGTTAATTTTGATTGATTTGAGGAGAAGTCACGGAAGGTTTTCGAACCACAGATATTCCAAAAGCTAAAAATACTCAAGGTCCTTGATCACTGAGACTTTCCAGAACATTCTCAGCTTAGAAATACCAATCATAGGTAAACAGAGCATCCTGTTCCTAAATGACAGCTTTCGTCCGGAGATCTCACAAAACAAACACATCGAATGCATTTCAAAATTGCATTTACCCTTCATATTGAAAACAAGGGGCTGGAAAAAATGAAATTATTGTACGTTTTATGATTCTTCTTGAAATTATCGATGTACAAGAGTTTTGACAAGGTGAAGGTTGAACCGGAAGTGAATTATGTAGTATAGTACTTCCGGCAGTTTGTTGTTATCCCGTCATCCATCGGGGTCATTTACTGTTGGGCAACAAGGGGGGAATATGGAGGAACTTGCTGTCGAAGTTTGTGGCAAAAATGGCGCTTACTACAAGGTAATTTACCCTCTTTAAGTCTACCTTTGCTTACTTAGGACATAAGACTAATATCTTTATCTTTTTTTCAGGGATATGTTCGTAATATTCACCAGGATCAAGTCAGTGTAGCCTTGGAACACGAGTGAGTAAAAGCTGAATGACCGCGCGTGGCATCTAGGTTCAAATAATGATATTGTAATAATTTCATAATATTTATTCTCTTCCTAAACAAGCCTGAACAACCCTAAACGAGTGTCTTACGAAGAAGTTCGTCTACCACCTTCTACTACTCAGAGAAAAGATCTCTACGTTGACGACGAAGTTGAGGTAAAAAACCAAGCTGTTATGATGCATGTGCGACGAGAAACTTAACGACACAACAGGACATTGCGCAAGATTGTTTTTGTTCAAGTTTCACCCAAAACACTAAAATAAATTATCCTCGTTAACCTTTAGACCTGTTTATATTCGAATACATTGGTTTTAGAAGTCGATAAGGTTGATTTTTAAAGATTGCTGTCAATTTTCCACTCGAAATTCATTCTTGTGCAATATTCGCGCGAAATTAAGTTGACCAATGTTTACGTCGACTCACGTGGGACGAACTGTTGACCTTAATCCGATCTTTTTATCCTTTTTTCTTGCTTTTTTGCTACCGTTGGGCTATTTAATATAGTCTTAAAGACTCCATACAAAACTCTAAGGCAAATGATCGTGTAAATGATTAATTATGATGGTTTTTTTAATGTTTTAACTCAAACTAACACCCACTAGGCTCATTGTAATTCATTAAGTCTACTCTATTATTTCTTTACCTCCGATTACGGCCGCCAGTTGGAAACTCATGAAATTTACTTGTAATTTATATACCTTTCCTGAAAAATCAGAATTAACACTATTTCCTTAAAAATGATCATTACATTTTCTTTTCTACCGGGACTTTTTACTACTTTATAATCCACGTATTCCCTAATTATATTATGCTTGCTCGTGTTTTGTTTTGAACGCCTATTGTCATTCTATTCTCAAGGGGATTATTTGCCGTTTCATTGCAAAATGGTTGTTTATTGTTATTGAAGTTGAGAAAATATTTCTTTTCTTTTCGTTAATTTTTTTACCCAGATTTTTTCAAGAGCAAATGATGATGAGCCCTGTGGATGGTGGCCAGCTAGGATAGGGCTCAAGAAAGGCGAGGTATCAAAATAAAATCATTATATATATWTTTTTTTATTGTTATGTTAAAATTATTATTTTCGCTTTGTTTGTCTCATATTGGTATTCCATTATTTGGGTTATGAAGAATTGTTTTTATTAACTATATATTGCTAACCAAAACATCATGAAAAATCTTTCAAGAAAATCACACCAAACACTAGTATGAAATATTTCAAATATTGACAGTAGATGTTGTTATCATTGATATTTACTACTAGAGGTTAGATTTCTTTTTGCATGCTTGCATTATTATTACATTGCATTTGATTTTAGCCCCACTCCTCCCCCCCTTATATTTATATTCAAAGTTATATTTAAGGCATATCTATTTATTTACTACCAGTATTAGTTCTATTTTTTTTTTTTCTCTGTCCCTAATTATAATATTTTTTCTTTGCATTGAATATTGTAATGTGTCAACTTGTATCTTGTCTCAGGCCAAGCTTGTTTAGACTTCATGTCTTTCCTTTGCCTGTGCATAGCCCTTAAAATAAAAGCTTTAGGTTTGGGTGGCTAAAAGGTGACTATTATTTATAAGGGGGGTTCAGACAGAAGGTCCTATGAAAAATCTTGTAGAATATGTTAGGTGTTAGGAAAAATAAAGATCCTTGAGATCTTTACAAAAATAATCATTTTCCAGGAATGAGTAATTAAAAAGTCAAGTAGACATCATGGGGCAAAGTGGGGATGAAAAATGATATCCTTCATAAAGGGGAGGCACAAAAATGACATAGAATGGGCCATTTGTCATCATTTTAAAATGAATTTTCTCGTTTGCACAATAACTGAGGACTAATTGCACTTCTTAGACAGCAAGCTTCAGCAGCAGACATCTGGTCATTTGATTGTTATCCGTCAAAGAACTGACAGTTGAAACAGTTTTATTCCTTAATTATCTTCATTGATTGAAGCCAGAAATCCAGACAAATTTAATGATTCATGAAACAAGACTGCATATCGGTGGATTATGAAACATTCCTTTTGAGGAAAACCAGCCATAATGATAGTAATAATAACAATGATAATAATAATGATAATAATAATAATATTGTAGCATAATAATAATGAGACAGTTCTGTAGAAAGTGACAAAAAATAAAAGGAAAAACTTATAAAAATATGTATATACATAAATATTCACAGATACGCTCATATATCTGGTCTATAAGTTAAATAAGTCTTTTGTTCTCTTTTGAAATAATCTACAGATGGTGAGTGACGTAAGTATTTTGGTAGGTTGTTCCACTGGTGCAGCGCACACACAGAGCAAGCTTTTCCAGTATAGTGCCATATACGTTATACGTTGATTTATATGTCTTGATCCCTGTGCCCAGCCCCACCCCCTAAGGATGTCACCCTACGCTGTGAGAGGGGTGATCAGAATTTAATGTGTAGTTTTGGTATTTTTTTTAGTTCTATGTTGTTCAGTACAATGGCTGGGATGCAACGTTCAATGAGATTGTGCCAAGAGAAAGAATCAGGCCAGTCAACACTAAGTGAGTTTTGTTTTATCTTTAAAACTGTTTGTAAATCTGTTAGAACATAGTGCAAGTATAAGTGGCTGTTTCAAATTTAGGCAACCTTTCATAACAGTGAGTCATCAATATTGATTTTAATGAATATGTGCTTGACACAAAAAAAGTTATGTCACAGGTCATAGAATTAACAAATTTAGCATGGAATGTTGTCTTGTTTACCACATTATGATGTCAACAGTTGATCGAAATGTTATGTACTTACGAGGCCTTTGAAGTGCGCACTGGCTTCTTGCACCAACAATTCATAATTTGCTGACATAATGTGTTGGTATGTCCTCTTTTTTACGACAGCTCTCAACCAATCAAAAAGCGGAAACATATACATTTGCTGTAAAATTTTCAATTAACCGCTTCGTTAATGTGCAATATATTGTTTTTCAGTGGTCCAATCAGTAGGAATATGTACTATAAAGTGATGATTGATGTTGCACCTGATCTCAGGGCCATGTGAGTATATATTCTTTCTGTTTCTAATGAAGTATACAGTCAATTCAAAAAATGTTGTCGTTGACCGTCTCAAGCCTACACGACTTGACTGAAAGGAATATGGGTAAAAATCGCTGAATTGGTTAAATATTCGTTCTGAATTAATTGTTCCCGCTAGTAATAAGATCATAATGACGAGAAACAATCCATAAAATGCATGTCTTTGGGTTTAGGGAAAGAAAAACAAAGTAGTTATGATTCAGTTCACAATTTTGAAAATATGAAAGTAGTTATGATTATACAAAGTAGTTATGATTCAGTTCACAATTTTGAAAATATGAAGGCATTAAAAAAAAGTCTCCTTCAACACTTCCCGCTCACCTACGAAGGTTCGTGCTGTAAACAAGGCATAACTAGTCGGATAAAATTATGGAGTCAACTCGGCTTCAATGATTGCTACCCAGAGTTCCTTTCGGTCCAGTCGTGTAGGCTTGAGTTGGTCAACGACAATGTTTTTTGAATTGACTGTACAACAGTTGTTACAACTACCACACCCTAGGGGGTCCTAGAGTGTCTATGACCACCCCTCCCACTGGCGGTTTAATCGTTATACACTTATTTAAAAATACATTGTCAGATGGAGATCTGAAATGGGTTGTCTGAGACTAAACAGAATTCTTTACTTTTATGTTTTCTAGCTAAGTTACGAAAAATCACATTTCTAACTCAAAGTTCATGCTTCATATGCCATTCTAAGAGGAAACTACATTGTTCGGCTGAGAATATATTTCATTTTGCAGAGTGTTACTCAGTCTCAGATTTCAGATTTCAGATCCCTGACCAACGTTTTTTGAAATAACTGTATGCATAGGAAATATTTTTGGTGGAGATTAGTGGGAAATGAGCCCTTTCCCTCTTCCCTCCCAGTCTATAGAGAAATCCCCAGTCAACTGTTTTTAGATGTGGGTATTATGAATCTGTCTCTCAGATGTAAAGACGAGAGCTGCCACAGAGAGTTCAAAAGACAGTGTAATGCTGCATGTGTTGGGTTTAATGATAACCTGAATGTTCTTGTAGTCTTGGTAAGTTATTGACATACAAGTATGTCCGTTTTAACTGTTTGAATTAATGATTTTGATATCTAGGAGTGATATAAAATGTTTGAATATTCTTCAATAGTCACGAAGTGAACTTCCTGTGAAGAGGGCTGCAATGCTAAGTGAAATGCACTTCAGAAGTTTGCGGACTAAGATGCTCCTTCAGTCTTGGACAGATGAGACAGCTAGACAACTTGAGGTACCTGATAATTTTCTACCTCAAAACAAAATTTTTAAGCTTACGTGTTATACCTAGACTGTATTGACTGTATTAAGTCCTTTACATTTTTTCCCCTTTTATTTAAACATATTTTGTCATTACATTAACACCAAGAGTGTAACGCTCATCGAGGGGGTCTATGTCGTAATTATATTACAAATATATAGTTATGTGGGCGAAAGAAAAAGAAGATATATACATATAGGAACAAAATATATAAAGTAACGATTACTATAGTGTAAGTAATATAGGTGGCGTAAATTTACATTTAATCAATACCCTGAAACAACCTCTAGGCTGATCAAAGTCAGGGCATGGCTAATGCACAGATCAAGTGGAATTTAGGGTCTTAGGTTTTACAGAAGGAGGAAAACAGAAGAACTCGGTTGCCATTTTAATAACATTGGTCGACTCTGTTTTGTTAATAGATGGCAAAGAAACAGATGGGTGTGTGTGACAAGCTGAGACTGCCAGAACATTTGATGGGTTTGGCTATCGGTGCACAGGGTGCAAACATCCAACAAGCACGGAAACTACCTGGTATCATATCTATTGAAGTTGATGAAGAAAACTGTACTTTCTACATTTGTGGAGAGGTACATTACACCAGATAGATTACTGGGTTTTTGATATTCTTCGAACTCAGTAGTTACAAGCTGCACAATGAAATTTGTTTTTTTTTGCTGCTGTCAATCAAAAATAATCACTTGTTACTTTTATGTTTTTGACTGGGAGCAGTAAAAAACCAATTTCACAACAAGCCGTTGAAATATCTGAGCTCACAGAGTATCAAAAACCGCAGTAAGAGATAAAAGGAAAATTCTTTCAGAATTGTAAAAAGTAATTGAATGAATTTGGGTTGACGTGACATTTGTGTTGCAACAGGTATGGTCATCCAGACCATTGCAAAGTTGATTTAATTCCTGAATTTTTTTCTGTCATTTTAGAATGAACCATCCATTAGTGAGGCAAAGCGTTTGCTAGAATTTGCTGAAGAAATAGTTTACGTCCCAAAGCCTCTTGTTGGTGAGTCAATATTCGCTCTTCACTTTTAGATATTCCTTACTTTTCTAATATTTGCTTGGGAAAATGTCTGGGTTAATAGTTGGGACGCCAAGCCAAAAAAAAAACATTTCCAGATTGGACAACAGGTAGCCCAATTCAAGAATACAGTTAAAAAATAACACCTAGCTAGTAAGTTGCCATTTCTGATTTCCCATTTCTTACTCACATCACCTCTGGTCAAAATTTTGGCAAGGCAAAGATATGGCCTGTCAAGTTCCAATTCTTATTTTTAGGTCTGTTAAAAAAGTTTATGGTAGCCATACCATGGTACAGGGACAATGCATTGTTTTTGCATGGAAAATAGATATTTTTTATTTTTCAAAGGTAGAATGCCTATTATTATAATTTTGTCCTATAACTTGGTGCCAGTAAAATCCCCTTCTTATCTGCTAGCATTCTCTCTTCTCTTTTTGAATCTTTTCCCGAATTAGCTGAGTATTGACTGTTATACCTCCAAGTGGTAGGGGATGGTTGATGGGTGTTCATGATACTTGTTTATTGTTTCAGGCAAGGTTATTGGTAAAAATGGTCGTATCATCCAAGATATGGTTGATAGGTCAGGAGTGACTAGAGTAAAGATTGAACCACCAGTAGAAAATGAAACAGAGGAAGAAAAGTCTGCAAAGGTTAGCAATCTTTTTAAATACAATAGAAAGGATTATTCATGTTGGATATAAGTCAAAGATTATTTTACAATTATTCACCAAATCTTTACCGAGACGCGAGTCTTTGAGCGGCGAGGTAAATATGCCCCAATAATCACTGATCCCAAGGCAAATAATTGTTTTAGTATAAATACACAGGTGATTCTTTCAAAAAAAGGGAAAAAAAGAAGATAAAAGGCATTTTTTAAATTCCAGTAACAGCAACAAAGTGGCTGGCCGCCATTTTGGATTTTTGCTCAAGGTGATTATTGTGTGATAGTGTGAGTTTCTTGACCAATCAGCTCGCGAAATTTTCTATAACCACCTGCGTATTTTTACTATGCTTATTTATTTGTACCACAATATTGTGGCAGTTGGGCAGAATGCATCTTTATAGCTGCTACTGCTAGTCCTCATCAGGCAATGATGAACAATGATGATGATGAATCTTTTCTTTTGTTTTATACAAGCCTCATGATTTGATAGCAATTGGCTATACTACCCAAAGGAATGTGATCCATTCATTCATTTATTCATTCTTTCTTGGCCCCATTCTTTTTTCAGAAAGAAGTATCATTTCTTTTCGTTGGGACTAAAGAATGCATTGAAAACTGCCGAATGATGTTGGACTATCATCTTGCTCATTTAAAGGTCAGTTTGTATCAAGTTTGAAGTTAGATAGACAGACCTCTTTACCTTGGGTGTAAGGTTTTCCCATTTCAGACCATGTGTCATTTCCTTAAGAATAAATTCTTTGTTTGAGTTGTATCCATTTTCACGTGTCTTCTTATGTGCAACAATTAAACAAAGAAATAATACTCTAGGAACTGACATTGTACGAAATCAGAAAACATTTATGAAGCCCATTTGTGTATAGTATTAATTTTTACTTTAAATATGTTGTTTTTAATGTATGATATGGTTATTGCTGAAAAATCAGCACTGATAAGTCCTTTAAAGTATTTCTGAAAATGAAACTTTTTTTATGTAGGAAGTTGAGAACATGAAGAAAGAGAAAGAACAGTTGGATCAACAGCTCCAAAGCATGGGGATCAACCCACCCCTTGGACCATCATACATCCCTACTCCAGCAGAGATGCGCAGTGGTACTAACCTCGTCATAGCTACTCATGACCCTTCAGTCGTAGGCAGCAGGGATAGGTCTCTGACTACAGATAGTTATGGTGGCGACCTCAATGAAGCCATGTCCATCAGTACCAACCCTGGACAAAAGGGGAAGACAAACACAACACTGCGAATACGGTCAAGCAGTGAGAGTGAAAATACGGAGAGTGGAAGACTGTCGACCCAGGTGAGTGACAATCAGACCCTCCCATCCCCCCACGCGATGGAAAGGTCTTAGTACCGTCTTATTTTTGAGGTGCATGTTGAGTCATAGCCGTCATGGTGGTTGATGATAACAAAGCATTCCTCATTAGCTTTTCTTGTAAAAGCAACCAACATGGCGGGATTTTGAGTAACTGCGTTGTTGCACCCGAAGAATTGAAGTACACCGTCTTCACAACAGTTTCTTTGTTTACAGGCTCCTAACAAAAGGTCTACAACACCGACTTCTGAACTCAAAGACATCCGTGAAGAAGCCGAAGAGCATGACTATAACTCCAAAAATGGTCACAAGGACAGTGGTTAGTAGTCGAGGGGGAGGGGGGGTGTTGTAAGGCTAGAATTGTCACCATTTGAGATTAACTGAAACGCTTTCTTTATGGCTTGAAAAGGACGCATAAAACCTGAAATCCGATGTGCAACCAATAGTTTTCCGAACAGAATTTATTCTTATAGTATTTGATTTTTATTTAAAGGTAATAAGAATTCCCATGGTAAAAAGCCATCTCCATGGTTCATGGGCCCAAGAAAACGCTCCAACAGTGACGGCAAAGACGACAGGTACGATACCAGGAATGGATACGGGAGGGGCCACCCTTCAAGGACAGACAACAGACAGGGGGGTCAGGGCAAGACACAGTCTCGCCATCAACAACAAATGGGTCGACCTCGCGGGAATAGCGGAGGTACGCAGCAACTGAGGCCGAGTTCAGGTAGTCTGGCGCAGAACTGGAGAAACCCCGACAACGGCAGCAGTATGCGTAGGAAGAGTGACGACGAGAAGTTAACAGCAGACGCGAACAGTAAACAAGAGGCGAAGAAGAACGACGAAAAGACGGAGGACAAGTCCGCTACCGAAGGACAAAGTAAAACTCCGAGGGAGAAAAAAACAGAGAACGGAGATGTGACTTCCCAAGGTTCGAAGCCGGAAAAGGAAGCGGCGAAGAGTGAGGAAGATAAGAAAGAAAGCAATTCAAACCCGGAACAAACAATAAAAACAGACGATAAACAAGAAACCAAACGAGAAAGCTCAGAAAGCAAGTCCAAACAAGAGTCTGAGGTACAAAATTAGATTAGTTCCAATATTTTTCGCCAGTTCTTAAATCGATTACCATCAAACCTGAAAAAAATATTGCGTTTCATTGACAAATCTTATTTTTTAAAGCAACTGGCTCTGTTCAAAGTCCATAGTCTTAATTTCATTTAACCTCAACAAAATTGAAAAAAATTACGTCCATCAATAACAATCATTGTTCTGTCTAGGGAAGTAAGTATTATTTGTTTATTGCGCTGTACGAAGATGGTTTAAAGTACCTTTAAAGTCAATCAAAATGAATGAGGTAAAAATAGCGCTCGTGAAAAGTAACAAAAGAATCAAAACCGGCTCTTTAGTGGCTTTTTATCTACACCAATCAAAATACAAGAAAAACAATGTCGTCCAATCATAAAGATTTAGTGTGACGTAAAAACGTTACTGTGAAAATGTTTTCAATGTGACCAATCGAAGTGCCCTTACATTTCCGATATCCAATCACAAATGTCATTCAAACGCGGAAGACATTTTAGTGTTGCTGTCCTATTGGACTCGCATGAAATTTATCTAATTTTTACACTTGACTGAAATCATCTCTAATGACTTTAGATTGTGAAAAATTAAAAATTCCGAAAATAACTAAAATTTTGTTGATTCAATTCATCTGGCTATTCAGTAAATAAAAAAATATACGTCCACTTGTTGGACTGTGAGAATTTTTTTTCTGACAGACGAACTGATTTTGTCAAATATGTTTTGATTGTGATGGTTTCTTGACCATTGACATTGTAAAGGTTTTATTGTTTTATTGGTCTTAATGTAAAAAAAAAAGAAAGAAATAGAGAAAACCAAAGAAAAAAATTGAAAGTCGAAAAAATTATTTTGTTAATGGAAAAAAATTGATTTATTTGATGTGATGAATAAAACATCGATAGGACTTGGATATTTTGTGTTTATTCGTCGTATTTTAACCTTGTTACAGAAGCAAATAAAAGGTAAGACTTTTGTTACCTTTTCTTATCCAAAAAGCGGGGAAAGATAAAGAAGAGGGCTGCAGGGGTGCTCCTTTCTTCAGCGCACGTGCTGCCATGCGCGTTCTCGTCGAGACAAGAGACACTCTAAGTCCCGGGATAGAAGTGTAGACTGGCGGGTTTGAAATACGCGCTGCCGCGGAGAAACATGCGAAAAGAAACTGAGAAAATGTTGGAAAAGCATTTGAGAAAGTTGAGCTACAGATAATGGCTGCATCACCAACCTGTATTCGACAGTCTTGGACCTAATATATTTATTTGTTTAGGTTTGAGGGATTGTGGAGGAGTCGAACGGGTTGTTTTTGGTTGCCGCATAAAGTGGTACAAAAAAAGCTTTTGGAATTTGCCATGGTTTATCACAGAATCTTATTTTATTCACCATTAAGAATAATTTATGCACAACCTGAATTTTTTTCGCTTTTTCTAGCCGTCGGTTGCTTATTAACGTATCACAGACTTTTTACATAATTGGATAAATAAGCAATTCCAGGGGAAATATTGGTTTAGTAAAGATTAATCAGTCCAGGTCTTCTTCTTCATCTTTTTTTTCATCCTCTTCAACGAACTGTACCAACTGGGCATTCCGATCGACGGACCCGTTCAACTGGCAGAGAACCTTTGCGATTTTTCCTGCCTTGGGTGCTCGTATGGAATACTGAGGAGGAAATAACACAAGAATGAGCAGCTTCTTATGAGGAGTTTAGGCACTAGGGATAATCCATCAAGGGCATGATTGTCTGAAGATGTTTATCAGTGAACCGTGCCCTTGCTAAAAGCAGTGATTTTTTCACGGGCATATACATCGACTTTATTGTGCATCCATTGTTTGGTGAACAAGTTACCTGTGTCCCACTTCTCGGCACAACCTAGCATATGGGTATTCTAAAATCTACCACTTTATATTATGAAAAATCTCTATGTGAGTTGCATGGATGTTGTGAGTACTGAACGTAATGGTAGTGTGTATCTGAAAGGAATTTCACGGAAGACCTCCTCTCATGGGGAGTGATGGTTGGCCTTAAGATCCGATGACGAGTGCGAGAACGAGTACGAGTTTTTAACTTTTAAAGAGAGGCACTATCATTTCGTAGTAGTGGTCGTGTACGTAGATTGAAAATTTAGATTGTAAAAAATCGGTAATCGACTACGATTCAGTATGAACCACACGCGCAGGACTAATTTTAAGACGTACACGATCTCGTACTCGTCGTCGTATCTAAAGGTTTCCAGACACGGCAGCAGCAGCGAAATCAAACAAAATGTAAGCTGTGTGTAGAAGAGTTCATTTACCTGCATTTTCATGGCTTCCATGATGACAAGTACTTCCCCCTCCTCAACCTGCTGCCCGGGTTCGACAAGAACCTGTTGACAAAACAGATACAAGAACATTCATGGCTTAATCTCATGAACAATATCGACATCAAGTAATACCAACCTTAACAATACTTCCTGGCATGGGTGCTTTTGCACCTCCTGATGTCCCACTCATAGTCGTGCCGCGTAAATACTTGGGAACTGGTCTATCCAGCTTGTGACAACCGTCCTGAAAAAACAACAAACGAAAATATAAGGATTCTGTGAAAGGTAAGGAGCGGTTGTACTTTGAACCTCAACTCCTCACTGAACCTAATGGGAAAGCTGAAAATTTCAGAAAGCCTATCAATTTGCAAAAAGATTGGTTAGAAGATGCCATTAAATACTGTGGACTGACCAAGGTCAAATGTCAAGCTTCACATGAGTCAAACCTAATGACATCAAAGAAGACTGCCTTGTTATCCATTGATTCAATTTGGTTTGGCACAGCAGCTCAAAACATTCCATTCCCAAATTTGCGCACCCATCCTACACCTCTCACAATATTTCAAGGAGTAGCCTCTTAGCCTCCCTACATACTTTAGTAAAGAGGTGAATTGTTCCATCCTGGTCAACGAGCGAGGATTTCAGTATCTTGTTATTCACAGTAGCTGTCAAATTTGTCCTGTTCCCCTCCTGTTGGAGTTCTCCTTTGACATCAAATCTGTCGCCTTCGATCTGTTTCAGAAACAAGATAAATTGTAAGTGGTCAAGACATCTATCACATAGGCTTAGGTTTTCCCCATTATTTGCTTCATCAAATATTCCCCACCTCTTCCCCCTCCCTCCCCCCCCCCC
>NW_022259748.1:91024-112658 GCF_009602425.1 Actinia tenebrosa
CCCCCCCCAATACATTCAACTTTCTCCCTCTTAATGACGTAATCAAATTTCTTTTCTAACCTCAATGGTATAGCTGCCATCCTTGTTGTATGTGGCGAACAATTCCATCTCTGAAAAAAATTATTATTTGCAACTGTGGTGACAAACACGCAATGCAACAGCTTGTAAGGGGTGATAAGGGTATGTGCAAAAATTATGCAAGAAAAGTATGAGTAGATGAAAAGTATATAAATAAGAATGGAATAAAAATAGATGGTTTCAGACTGAGAACCGAACACAAACTTACTTTTGTCTCCATCATTCAATCGAATTCTCCTTGAGACCTCACTGTTGAGCCGAAAACCAGAACTTGAATTCCACAAACTAAATTTATCTGAAACAAAACAAATGTTCAAGTCACCATTTTAGAACAGTTCCTAATTTATGCTACGCAACATCAGCCATAATCTCGATACAATCTTCGAACACTCTTAAAGCTATAAATTATGGTATTAACAAAGGTTTGGTATAAACAATACAAATACTGAAATACGAATAAAATTTGACATAACACACTCTCACCATTGAATGTAGTTCTCTTCATCTCGCGATGATTATTCTCTAATAGCAACAAACTGAGAGCAGCCTGGGCAAGAGCTTCCTTTGAGATGGATTGCTTAGCAGGGAACAGGTCTTGGAAGTGTTCCTTAAAGATTTGAAAAACAAAAAATGGAAAGGAAGGAAGGAAGAGAGGGAGGGGGCAATGGAAGGGGAATTTTAATTCTTAAAAGGGGCAGAAGTAGGCAGATAGAGAGAAACTAGAAATGTTTTGTCTGTGACTGAAAGACTAGGATCTTGAAGTTCAATCCTACCAGGTTCCCTAAGCCATTCTCTAACAATCCACAGTTTTTTGATTTGGTAAAAAGTAGTCATTCTGACCAACAAGATACCTTTATGAAATCTGTATGCACATCGCCTTCTTTGAAGTGTTCATTGTTACATAAGGTGCTTAGAAATGAGATATTTGTATTGAATCCAACAATCTGTAAGAATTAGAAAATAATTATATTAAATCATTAGACCAGAAGATCGACAAGCATGGGAAACAGCTATAGATGTGGGACTCTCCAATACTATCAAATCCCAGAAAATATTCATCCCTTCCTTATAAAGGGGGACAGAAATCATCATCACTGTTTGAGCTATCAACTCACATGGTACTGTGATAAAGATTCTTTAAGCAGTCGAAGAGCAGAAGATCTTCTCTCAGACCAGACGACAAGCTTTGCTATCATAGGGTCATAATATATTGACACCTCGTCTCCTGGCGGCATAAAAACAAGATGGTGATCATTTGACTGTCAATTTGGATTTGTAAAGGAACTTAGACATTTAACAAAGGAAAATCTAACCTTGTCTGACCCCAGTGTCAATCCTAACATTCTGGGTTGCCTGTGGTGTTGTTAGATGGTGGATGGGGCCGGCTCCTGGGAGGAACTCCCTAAATAAGGTCAAAGTTAAGCTCAAAATGTAGATAAAAAGTACATTCACTATTGCTTTATCTCTTAAGCTAAATATTTCAATCTATATAGTGCTCCATAGACCTCTTGATAGCTAAAAGCTTAATGTCTCCGTATTTCAGACCACTTGTCATCCTCTAAAGTATCTCTAAAGTATTTCTTTGTTTAATGGTTGTTCATGAGTAAGCACAATGATATAGGTACAACTYRAACAAAAAATCTAATTCTCAAAAGAATGACAAGTTATCCAAAATGGGAAAACAATACACYCAACAAAAGGGTCTATCGATCAAGAAAGAGAATAGCAGCTGAAATAGCGGTTACAACTAACAAAGGTTTATCAGTCTACTAACTCACTTTTCAGGGTCTTCAGCATACAATCTTGCCTCAAATGCATGGCCATTTAGCTTGATATCCTCCTGCATTAGTGGTAAGTCCTCACCTGCTGCAACTCGTAGCTGCCATTCCACCAAGTCTAGCCCTGTAATCATCTCTGTTACTGGGTGCTCAACCTTGGAAAACAAAAAAAAAACGTTTTAAGAAAATTTTGGGGGAAGGAGAGGGAGAATTTTAGATTAAGGCCCGATAGACTGTCAGAAAATTGACAAAAAAGTTAAATAAGGTGAAAACTCTGAAAATTACCTGTAGTCTAGTGTTCATTTCCATGAAGTAAAAATTCTGGTCTTTATCCATGATGAACTCAACAGTCCCTAGAACGTAATAAGTAGTTTATTCATTGTTATTTTGGGAGTGTGTCACTTCCATGAATGCAATAATAAATGGAATAATTATACAAATTCTTACTGGTCACCAGCTATTGCTAAGTGTCCCTGCCAGACACAAGTCTAGACTACTAAGCTAGCAATAGTCAATCATAAATATCAAAACTGAATGCGGCTTGTTTGATGTCTAAAATAATACCAAGAGCAATATACAAAATGCAAGAAATTGTAGTAATAAGATTGGATATGTTGGTGCAGGTATGTATGTTGCTCTTGGCACACTTGAAAACGCTATGTTGAATCTGTGCCACATAAATAAATAATATTATTAATAATACAACTTCCTAGACCTAATCAATATTATATCATTATTAATTTATTTCATATTGAAGAAAAAATTAATGAAACACATAATTATCATACCTGCACCAACATATCCAACAGCTTTTGCAGCCTTCACAGCAGCTTCACCAATACTCCTTCTCACCTCCTCTGACACACCAGGAGCAGGAGCCTCTTCTATGATCTTCTGATGCCGACGCTGTACACTGCAGTCTCTCTCAAAAAGGTAAACTGTGTTGCCTTGCTTATCTCCAAAAACTTGCACCTCTACATGCCTGCAGCAACAAGATGTATCTTAGGGCAGGTACATTTTCATTGGGGGGAGGGCTGCAGCAACAAGATGTGTCTTAGGGAAGGTACATTTTTATTGGGGGGAGGGCTGCAGCAACAAGATGTGTCGTAGGGAAGGTATGTTTTTATTGGAAGGAGGGCTGCAGCTTCAGAGGGGATAGTCAACAGCAGAAATTTGCATTTTTGTGGAGGGTTAAACCTTTTTATAATTTTAATAAAAGGTGTTTCTTTGTTGATTTGYGAGYTTCTTACTGAGTGAAAGGGGGAGGCTAGGGCTACAACCATCACAATAAAAAACATACCTTGGTGCCGATAACAGGGCAAAAAATAATAGCTGACCAATGGATAATATGTTTGGTCAAAATTCATTCACCATTTATCTATCCATTAATTCACTATCAAACATATTATTTACCTTGGTCTTTCTACAAACTTCTCCACAAGCATATCATCATCATTGAAGGATTTCTTAGCTTCATCTCTGGCAGATTCCAGTGCGCTATCAAAGTCCTTTGGAGAGTTGACAATTCTCATTCCCTATAATAAAAAACAATGATACAACTTATGAATAACCTGGCATATATCAACAATCRTGACCCCTCTCCTAACCTCCCTTCCCTCCCTCCCTAGGAGTCAGATTATTCATGGCCTTTTCCCATCTCCTAAAAATATGTTATAACATATAAACAGCCAATACAAATAGACTACCTTTCCTCCTCCACCTCTTACTGCTTTTAACATTACAGGATACCTAAAAACCGGCAGAAAAAAATTTCAATAATTTTATACTAAACTCACTGGGATATTCTTGAACAAGTTCACCTTTATACAAAGGTATCATAGTTAAATACAACACAACAAGTAATTATTGTTCTTAATGTACCCTATTCTCTCTGCTTCCTCTTGAAGTCTCGCTGCTGATTGGTCATCACCGTGGTAACCTGTAATGATTGGCACACCAGCATCCCCCATAATGGCTTTTGAGGTACTATAGAAAAAATATAACTATAAGAGTAAGCATATCGCTACAAACTATACTCATGTGGGAGCTTCATGACATACCCTTCTCCTACCCTCCCCACCCCTAGGAAAATTTCATCCCCCTTGCCTGGGGGTGGTATGGATATTTCATACTAACCTTTTAATGCCCATATCTCTAATTGCCAATGGAGGTGGACCAATGAATATAATATTTTCCTTTTCACACATCTCTGCAAATTCTGGATTTTCGGACAAGAAACCATAGCCTGGATGGATAGCCTAGGAAAGACAAAATATATTAGTTACAAAACTAGTAGAATCCGTAGGACACCATATATAACTGTACCTGTGAACCAGTTGCCTTAGCAATCTCTATTATTTTATCCATYTTTAAATAACTTTCACTTGAAGGAGCTTTGCCGATGTGGTATGATTCATCTGCCTGGTGGAATAAAAATAATTTATTTAAAAGACCAGAAAGTTTGGGATTGATTTAACTGAAAAGGAAAAACTATAAGATAATTAATTATGGGTTTATTATTAATTATCAAAAACCATCAATTAATAGAAGATGAATATCTTCAGAATGATTAAGAAATATCCAAAATTTTGAATGGGTGGTTACCATTTCCACATGTCTTGCATTTCTATCTGCATCACTGTAGACAGCAACAGTCCTGACACCCATTTTTTTAGCTGTCTGCACAATTCGGCAAGCTATTTCACCCCGATTAGCTATTAGAACCTTGTCCACTGATTTGATCCCTAGGAAAATAGTTATATTTGAGACAATAATTGAATAACTATTTGAATAAAAAGTATTAGTTAATAATAAAAGGGATCTTACTTCAATCATAATAMAAATTTAATATGAAATTTTTCCTTTTTTAATTTTTCTAATTCTATAACCATCTAAGTATACATTTAGTAATGTGTTTATTTCAATTAATCTCGTAATCTCTTGGTACAATAAAAGGAATAAACTTGTACAAAATGTAGTTGTTCTCATACCTGTTGACTTTGACCTGGTAATAACAGAACGCCAAAACGAATTCCTAACAAAATAAAATCAAAAACGAAAAYTGCAATAAGACATTGTGTGAATTTTATAAACCTGATGATTCATATTTCCCATTTACCTCCCACAATCCAACCATCTTTTCCAAAATTCTCTTCCAAMTACGTTAGCCGCCATCTTGAACCCGCGTAAATGGGCGAAACAGCTGTACTAGAAATCGTAGACTCAGTTAGAGTTCAGTCTCCACACARTTTTTTGGACGGGAAGACCGAGAGGAAACTGTGCTCTAGATTTTATTTACTTAGCAACGTGAAGGCGTCTCTTGTTGCTATGCACGGCCGCGTTGCTCGATGGGATAACAACATGGCGGAACACACAGAGTGAGAAAAAAACTACCAAAGTTAATCTTGAATTTTTCGAATTTTAGTAAGAATTTAGCCACTAAAAAAGAATAAAAATTTGTACATAGATACTTTAATATATATTTTACATAATAAGAAGATTTGGTGAATGAAATATGGGGCAGAAGGAGGAGGAATTAGAATCAAAACCGAGGTATGAAATTTTTGTTTATATTTCTTCCTGATATGATAATGGTGAACCATGGTGACGACTTGAATATTGTGCTCCAGTTTTACTAGATTACAAGCTGCAAGAGTAATAGAGAATTGTTGGTGTTCATATCGGGATAAACAGATGTTTAAACTTCTCAAGTATGCAATCTGTGCTGCTGTGAGTATCCGAGAAACAATTGTCGATGCATGAGACTACACAGTAGATTAATACATTCTCTTCTTTACTTTGATATTAGGAACATTCTTTGACATTTGAGGTGCTACGAAAAGTCTCTCCACTYGAAGCTGACCTCCTTCGAGATCCAGCAGTTAATGCAAGGGTCAGGTTCAGGTGGGTGTCTTAATTTTGACAATTTATGATGATAGCTRAGAAAGTTGGTGGATCAAGTGTTGAACCTTGTGGAACTCCCAAAAATTCTTKAATTTTTATAAATATGATTTATAACTTTGTATACAGTTCAGGTGGATGTCTTAATTTTGACACTTAGCTATGACATAGAAAATTGGTGGACCAAATGTTAAACCTTGTGGAACAACCAAAAAATTCTTTAAATAACTAATAATGGTATATTTACTTCCTATACAGGTTTGGAGGAACAGAATTTCCACCAATTATTTTATTCAAAGTGTTTATCAATACTGGAGGACAAGGGTTGAAGTACATCAGTGGCAAGAAAGTCATCAAACCTGCAACACAGGTTAGAGATACAGAACAGGCATAAAGTGAATTTGTTATGATTGTGGCTTTAAAATTCATTTATGAAATGACCACACCATGACGGTAAAGTCATAGAACACAGCGRTGTTGTGTGCTGCTAATGTGTWGCCTCTCACCAATRMAACTGGGTTCAAATCCCAGGCTTGGTGTCAGTAGAGTGTGAGTAAGAGTTACTTGTTCTATACTGTGCTTMAAGGATTTTCTCCAGGTTCTCCAGTTTTCCCTCCTCTGAAAAATTTAACTGCAGATTTCCAATTTGATCCAGATGGCATCAAAAGCTTAAACACGAGCCTCTGACTTGGAGTAGACTGAACAAACACACCCTGCAATCAATGAAAATAATTTTTTTTGTCTCAAAATTTCTACTCACGGAGCAATGACCTTGTGTGCTGGAATTGCATGATTCAATAATAACAATAGTAATATTTCCAGGCGGCTTGTGATTCATTACAACTGATGGGCAACAGAAAGTTTTATGATCAGATGACAGCTGATTTATGTCAGCATGCAAAAGACAAGATAACAGATGAAATTGACATTACTACCATAAAAGATTGCATGAAGGTTGGTATTTATTGATAATTATTTTCTAGAATGAATTATTGGTTTTCACAGTCATCAATATTTATCAATTAAGACATGAGGGGGGCAATCTACGATAGTGATATGATAAGTTCAACTTATAGATGTTCTGAAAATATTGATGTTCTGAAAATGGGTTTGGTTCCCCCCCCTCTCCCCACACAGGCAAAATCCTAGCTGCGTCCCTGCATGGTATTGTTTCTTGCAGTTGTGTACTTTTACTGACTTGATTATGTTTATATCCCTAGTACTTGTCTCATCTGGACGAGACACCAGCAGAAATAGGTGGAAAATCTAACCAGTGGAGAAGACTAACTCTAGATGGTAAATATCATRTTATTTACTTTGTAATCAGCATTGTTTTGGAAGACTACTAGAGTGGTATTATGGATTAGGCTGGCACAATGACAGGGTCACTTTTTTGTGTGCTGGGAAGATGAGAGGCATGTAACTTTGCAAGATYAGTACAGCATATAGAAAAAATATGCTTCATGAAAGGGGTTTAGAAAAAAGTAAGCATGACAACTCATTATCAAACAGTCCTGCCATCTAAATAATTAATAGCCAGTATCCTAACAGCTAAGTTACATTTTATCCTCATCAGTGATTCCAAGACAGAATATTGTRCATGATATCTTCAGTTTTGTGTCATCTGGCATAGCTTCACCAAGATTAGTTGAAGAGTGTCCAGATTTACTGGCTGCCTACCCAGCATCTCAAGCAATACAAGTGGCAAGAATAGAAGCCATTCCACATTATAGGTATTTGATTTCTTAACTAAATCCAATATTTGAGCATTAAGTGTTTTATGCATAGAATATTGAAATTAGTCGTAGTGTGTGAAAGTGAAAAGTGTCCCAAATTAGTGGAAAGCGTTTGAATGACCACACACTAATTTAATAGAGATTTTTTTTATTCTAAGATGTATTTTTGTTTGGCTCAGTTTAATATATTGCTAATTTATTCCATAAATAATGTGTTGTTCGATTCGCAGACACAAAAAGAACCCAGACTTTACGTCAGGTCAGACCACTGCCAGAAGAACAAAAAAAGCCAGAGACAGGGTTGAAAAAATGAAAAGAATGTATGGAGTTCAAAGTCCAAATCAGGTAATATCTCTAGAGGGATATTGTTATATCCAGGCAGGTGTTTGCATGATTCAAATGATGGGTTGCCTGTGTATACATACTTGCACATCCTTTTCCCCTAAGGGTTGCCATTGGACCTAAAAATTTACTTGTGCACTGATGCAAAGATTTCATTGGTTTATATTATTAGGGTAGTGTCAATTTACTAGCACCCAGGTGTTCTCCAAACCTCRCCAACAACGAAGACTTGTTTGAGAGAGAAGACTGGGCAGAGGAAGGAGACAAGTTGTATGAGTGGGCTCAAAACCTATCTATGGAAGAGCTGGGGATCACATCTCCATAGGTGAAACATGTCTATACTGTTTCTCTGTATATCTATCTTGAGGATGGCAATTTTTTTATATGGGTTTAAAACCCATAGAAGAGTTGGGACTTACATCTGTAGATAAAACACCTAACTCAGTGGGAAAATCTACATCTCAATTTTTTTTATACACCACAAATTTTTCTACCACTGAAGCTTATTTGGTCCACTGATACACAAGAACTGCAAGTACGCAGGTATGATTGTGTGGTCAGGGTAATACAATATTATGATTTATACAGACTTGCTCCAAGAAAGGGACAATCTTTTGTCAATGTATCATTGAAATAAGGTGGTATAAAAGAGTATAATTGAATTGCAAATATTACTAGGATTGTTAATAATGTAGAAATTGTAAATACCATTAATCATAATTACGTTTTTTTAAATAATGCTAGATAAATACAAACTTGAAAAGATGTATTTTTTCATTAATTTATTGTCATTATGTATGCCATTATGTATGTATCCTTGGAAACTAGAGGGAGGTGCCAGTATATGAGYAGGTTTCTTACAACAAAACACAAAATCAATAACTTTTAATGGATTTATTACCTGAAGTTATATTCTTTAAATACACATGAATATTATGTACATTGTACASTATGGTAAAGCTGAAGGTGTAAGTCACCTTACATGATAACCTGCATAGCAGCAGCTTTCGAGAGGAGGGAGGGAAGGAGGAAGGGGAGAGGGACTGGAGAGGAGGGAAGAGAAGGGAGCGTCTGCTATGAAGATTGCCTTTCCATCCTCCCCCTCCTCCCTCTAAAGTGCAGCTATGCAGGCTAATGACAGGATACCTTTAGTGTTGCAGTTGTCAAATTGTTTTACAGATACAAGCTAAGCAAGGCAAGTTTCCCAAACAGACTCCTACTTAATTCTACTTTAGTTAGAAACAAAGGTGACATATATGTCATATGCTTGCTTTGTGTGCCTCCACACATGTGGACAATCAACCACTGTAAGGTTTGGCTCCTGGTCTTGCAGCTTCTTTCTGCAGCTCCATCTCTATCTTGGCATTCACTTTTTCCCAGTCTACTTCAACCTGAAACAAATATAGTATTTTTTGTTAGGATACCAAAGTTTAAAGCTACCTTAAAACGACTTGCAAAAGTATTCTGTGATCAGGGCTTGGGCRCCAAGAGTAAGCAGATTTTACATATATGAGTGGGAAACTGTCATGATGCCATAACTCTACAGTTTCACCCTGCATCAATCCATCAAAGACAAAAAAAGTACTGATAAAGTTTATTCAACCACAATCCTTGGGTGCAGTTCTAAGTGGGGATGGCAATACTGTGGGCTTCTCACTTAGAAACATGTCTGGCCTACATTAGCCACTATTTCRTATACTGAACCATTGACAACACATCAGGCAAGCAATGATCAATATCATATTRTACATACCCCTTGTGCATATTGGAGATATCTTTTATTGGTTTCCTTCCTTCCAAAGTTTTCAAGAGATTTTTGTCTGTAAGCCAGTACAGTGTCTACATGAGTCTTGTGCTTGACAGCTAACTCAAGGGCTCTGTCATGAAATAAATATGACAAAGTCAGCTGCAACATCTGGTAAAAACATTGTCATGGTATGTCACTGTAGTTGCACTCGCTAATATAGGGTGTCACCTATCACTAAATTAGCATTTCATCCAATCAGAATGCTGGGAGACAGCACAACACCAACACTCATTTTATTTTATACAACACATACAAAGTTTTGTCAATGACATTTCTTTTGCTAAAGCTACTGGACTGTTAAGAATACCTATCCCAGTTGAAGAGGTCAATATGTAGCTGTATTGCTCGGTAAATGAGTCCAGCTTGTAGAAGTATAGACTCTGCTTCTTGTGGCTGTCGGCAAAATATAGCCATGGCAGCATTACGACCCTCCTTGGTTGGAATCTCCTTAATGTGGTTGATGTATTGAACTTTATCTGCCTGGGAAAAGAAAAATGCAAGGATATTATAGTGTGCTGTGAACTGGGCAAATGAATATGAATGGCGGACAACAAAATTAATCCCACATGGTTACCCATTTAAAGAACTTTTCGAAGATAAGAAATTAACCAAGTTCAGGTGAAGCCAAACCCAACTTAAAAGGATCTAAAAGAAAAGCATGTCATTGAAAGCATTCTCCAAAAGACACTGTCTTTTTCTTCAGCGCACTCCAGGGTGGATAAGAGAAGAGAGGAGTGTTTTTAGGGTGCGTCATTGCATACCTCATCGATAGCAGCATAAGCAATTTCTGCAGTGTTCAAGTCCTTGGCATATGCAGCCATTGTTGCAAGGCATGCCCAGAGTGCCGAGTCCTGAAAAAAATAATATTAAGGAATAATAAATAAATATTCAAAAAATTATGATTATTGCTAATAATTAATAAAAAAATTATATTCATTTATCTTCAAGTACCTTAACAAATCGACAGAGTCGGACGGCATCCTCCCACTTTGATTCAGAGGCATATTTGTGCAGCATTGCTGGGTATGGAGATATGCTGTGTAATGAAAAATTAGCAGTGTTAGAACAAAATCATAACTCAACTCAATATGGTTAGCTATTCTGGCGTATTTTACTCTCAAGCTGAGGATTTTATTACTCCAGTGCACAAGATTCTGGTAGCTTATTTGATGTACATGTACACAGTACAAATGGTTGATTTCTGAGGTCAACATTTTTAATATACAGTCTTATGGACCCCTTGCAGCACTTTGGAATGCAGATCAATCTGGGGGAAAAAACAATAGGTTCCAATTGTCAGTAGATGGCAATTGCTTTGTTTTGTCCACCAGATTGAGCTACTTTGACGTCACATGCAAGGGGTCTATACTGGAAACCCCAGTCTTTTGGCATTTGGAAATAAATGGTACTTACATGGCGTTACAGAGAGACCCATCAGCCCTTCTCATGGTGCAGTGATTCTCAAGGAAGTTGATGATTTGAGAATTCTTGCCAAAATCACTGAAAACAATATTACACATAATTTAGGTGACATATTTATCGCTACTGCTGTTGCTACTGGGTACTACTGCTGCAGATATTGTTGTTGTTAATGTGCGACAATGATATTACTGTGCAGTGTTGTTACTGTTCTTGATGAACCATGTTGTTGTAATAGTGTTGTTAATCAGTTCTGTTCTTGTTCCTAGTGCTGCTGCTGCTGCTGTCGTTGTGTTGTTCTTGTTGAACCATAATTAATGGTGATGTAATGTCATTTATCAGTTTCCTTGTTCTTAGTGCTGCTGCTGTTGTAGTTACTGCTGCTTTTATTGCTGCTGGTGCTGATGCTCTCGCTGATGTTACTGTCGCTGCTGCTGCTGCAGTTGTTGTTGATGCTGCTGCTGCTGCTTTTGTTGTAGCAGCTGTTCCTTACCTCACAACTATAAGTACCCTCCTGCTATAATATATACAGTGAATGTAGTTGGGTTTTTGGCAGGCTCATTACCTTGAGTCTTTTTCCAGCAGTGTTTTAGACAAGACATCTTGATCAACGAACACAGCAGTTGGGTAGTACCAGACAGTGAATTTACCATCCTGGAATGCTGCCAACATGTTGGTTGTATCGTTCCAYGCCATAGTAGTTATCATTGTCCCTGGGAATCATGAATAAGAAAAGATTAGACTGATAACATCAACAACACATGGTACCGGTAAATTAGCAGTGCTGGAAACAGACTAAATACTTAAGGACAAGGAGTGCGCAAAAAGTACATTTCGACAGTCAACTCTCGTTACAGCAGACTCCCTCGAGACTGTCATTTGATGTTCATATTAGCAAGCATCCACAATAGCTAGAATTAATTACAGCCATTTCTTTAATAGTATTTTCCACCAGGGATTTTGCTCCTGTCCTCAATAGTGAGGTGTCCGTAAGATTGGAGTTACTGCAAGGCAAGACTGAGTTTTTTAGTAAATTTTTGAGCCAAAAGCATTGGTGCTCTTCTTAATGTAAGCAAGAACAGATATTGAGAAATGCTCCCTAGATCAATAATATTAATATCCTTCACCAGCTATCTTTAGACCCTTTTTTYGTGGCATTTAGTGTATTTATCCCAGAACTACATGTTATAAAATTCAATAATATACCTAATCTGACAAATTTTCCAGCAGCTCCAATATGTTTGAYTGGAGCCAAGTACATGTCTCTGTTCTTGTCAATGATTGCTACCTGACGATCGCTTGTGGGTCCACATTGAGAAAGTGCAATGTCAATGATTTCCATCTAAAACACACCARCAAGAAATGTYAAAAAAATTTCATAGTTCATAATATTTACAGAATACTATTTAGACTCCATACTTTCATGCAACTACAAATTTTATGRATACCYATGAAGCAACCTCTGGGCTGATCAAAGTCAAGGCATACATGCATGCCTAACTCACAGATTGAATTGGGATTTGGCGTATTCGTTTTTGCRGAGAGAAAGAAACTGGAGAAAAACYCTTGAATCAAAGGAACGACCTAACAAACTCTACTCACGCGATACTGAGTCCAGGAATCAAACCCAAGTATACCCAGGAGAAAAACCCTCGAATCAAAGGAAAGACCTAACAAACTCTACTCACATGTAATCCCAAGTCCAGGAATTGAACCAGAGACCCCAGAGGTGAGTCACTACCACTACACTACCCCAAATTGATTGGTACAAGTGTACTTGTCTATGTATCTCAAATCTTCAGCTTCAACTTCAAACAAATCTAAGTGTGGCAAAAATCTGATAACATACCGTGTGTGTCAAGGGTTGTCCATTACCAACTGGTTTTCCAGATAGTGCTTCGTAGAGATAGATCACTGGACAACGAAACAAACAGACATCAGTTCACCAAAATAACAACAGGTAAATAGGAAATACTAGTAAAACTGTTCAACAGTGTCACTCATAATATTAATTACAATAGTTTTGCCATCACCATTATAACCATTATCACCCTTGCCATACCATTGTCATCACACTGACACCTGTCATCAATTTCATCACCTTTTTCCAAGCGCCTAAAATTTCATAATCATCATCAACTGTCATTCTCACATTGTCATCGCCATCATCTAGATTTTCATTCACATAGCATTTAACAAAATGTAAATTACATTTTTCATCTTTACGATCCTTTATTGCAATGGTATCATTACTGAGAGACACTGTCTGCTCATKCAGTACATCAGTTCTTAACCCTTGTATCTTGGGTGCACTGATCAGACGACCCTGCAAATATAAAACAACATACATTTATCATGACAGCCTTACGGAGATATACTTGTGGCCTCGTATCCAGACATCCTGAGGGTTGTCACGCAGAGTCTTCATGCAATATTTCCTTTCCCAAAATTGATCAGTCAGCATAAATGTTACAAAATAAAAATAAATTGGACTTTGACTTTGATACTGTTTTTCAAGGGGAGCGAAGCATTCACATTACAACCTTACCGGTGGACCCTATGGACATCTGCATAGGAGGATAAGATGTGTTTGCATACACCCAACAAGTGAGAGAACAATTTACTAACCTCATAGGAATAGATTTGCACACCTGCATCATCAACGATAAGAAAACACCTGAAAGAAGATTGATAGGGATGCATTTAGTTGTCACTTCAAACTTGTCCAATCAATAGCATAGTTGCTCAATAATAATTATTGCTTTATTGCAATTATTGCTCTGTTGCATGCACCAATAGACCTCTTAACCACGGGCATAATGTTTTCCCATTTTTGACCATCTTTTTATTCTCTTAATGAGAATAAGATTCTTTGTTTGAGTTGTATCTATATTCAAGTGTCTTCTAATTAATATGCAGCCATTAAGAATGACACATGGTCTGAAATGGGAAAATATTACTCCCAAAAGGAAAAAGGTCTATTTCAGCTGTAATTTTTACCTTATTATCATTGATTGTATAATTAAAAGTAATATGGAATGTGTAAGCTTACTTTTCGGCAAGAACAATAAGTGAGATGTTCCCATTCTTCAAGTCAAAAATCATTGGCGTGTTCCAGTTCTTGACACTGTAAAARTAGGAAAAATTTATATTACTTGCTTAGATGTAGTCATAAAGATAGAAGTTGCAAATGAATTCTTTTTCATGGTCTCTGGTCAGTATTCCACAACTCAGCCCATACTCTGTTTTTGTGTGAGGCATGCATGAATTAGAAGTATTGAAGCTAGGCCACAATTCTATAGAATATTAATTGATAATACTCTTAAATTTGGGAGTAAACAAGTCTGTCAAAAACCTCATTTACAGACATTTTTTAGTGACATTATGTTGGTCATTACTACAGTCATCCTACCCCCCTGCCTCTATAAAAATGTAAGAAATATTACTATAATATTTAATTATTATGCTATGCTATAAAAAGTGACCTAGCTTCAATATTTCTACTTCCTGRCTGACAAAAACAGAGCTTGGGCTACCTGTGTACACCCATGTTGTTGATAGTAGCTTCTCTAGAATGACTGTAAATAATTCATAGTCCATACTGATAAGACTGAGGAAGGAAAGGAAATCAAGTGTACTAACCTGTAGATGTAGCACTGTGACGAGGTTGCCACGACAAGATGGTGGAATCGGAGAGCTGTCTTAATGATCCTGTCACGAAAATCTATCCAATTCAAAAGAAGAGATCAAGAACTGATCTTGCTTTTAATGAGTGTAGGATAATTATATCATTAATATATAGAGCACTTTTTCATTAAAGTGGGAAATGATACAGCAAACTTGCAGTCGTACTGCAGCCATATCGTATCTTACTGAGCAGTAGGTATGTGGTACACATGTATGATTGAATGAATTACTGGAAGACAATAGTAAGCCATTTCAATGTTATSGYATGTCCTACAGTCTACGTGAGGTGAGTCAGTACCAGACGTTTCCTACTCATACGAATACCACACTAAATAGCACATACCTAAAGTTTCTTTGGTGTCATTCATCACATCTCGGACTGCAATACTCTTCCGTTCAGTAACAGTCACTTCAAAATTTTTCCATTCCAAACGTCTAAGACAAGATCAGAGTATTCTAGTTAGCACATGTTTTAAATGAATCATTTACGAACAGTCGTAATTCATCATTCGGGGGTTTCTAGCAGATCTACCTTTCAATGACATGTGCAAAGATGACCTGACCATTCCCACAAGCACCTGCAAGCTGGGTACCATCAGTAGACCAAGCAATGTTGAATATGGACCCTATGTTTGGCTTCTCCAGTGAGTATGACCACTGATGATAAAATTAATAGAGTTAGTAAGAAAAATGTCAGTTATATATATTCAATAATGAGCTGCCATTCAGCTAAGGTAAGCAAATATAAGTTATTATTAATATTTTAATAATATCACACCAGGTTCTCCCGGTTCTCACATTTAGTTTGGGTTAAATGTGTCACCCACTATTCCCACATGTCATTCCCTTGAGAATAAAGTCTTGTCCATTATACATAATATCTAATTTTAATATGATATATTCAAATAATAGATAATTATATATAAGACATTACATTATGACTAGCCTAAATTGGTTTATAGCTGGCAATTTATTACCCTTACTAACTAATAATAATGCTGACTTAGTAACTCACCCCAGTTTTATCACAAARACGCAGTGTGTTGAAAGAACCAATTCCAAAAAGTTCACCTAATAAAATAATTGCAGAGCAAAGTTTGATTAGCATAATTTATTAYATTATTAATATACAGTCTGACAAGATAAAGCTTTGCCGTCTTTAGAGCAGCCTAACTGAATATTATTACTCACCATCAGGTGCCCATGATACACTTGTTATTGGATAATCATGTGCYGAGCTTGAGTACAGAATTCTTCCATAGCTATCCCATACCTAGAGTGGATGCACAAGTTTAGTATACATAATGTAACTGATGTAAAATCTTTGCTTCCAGAAACCACTATCAATTTTAGTGGACTACAGAAGATTCCAAAGCCATTGTAAAATTACAATTGAATACAATATAAATTTGCAAAATATATTTCTGATACTAATTAATGCACATTTACTTTATGTCTACTGGATTACTTTTAATTTCTTTATTTACCTTGTATTTACAGTCTTCTCCTCCAGAAATAATCAGATTATTGATTGGATTCCAGTCAACCTTTAGTACTATGCCATCATGTGCTTTCCACTAGAGAAACAGTTAATGATATATTTAAATAATCATCATCATCTTCAGCAACAGCTGCAGCACCAATATCAGCATTTGATTTCCGCAGCAACAGTGGCACAATAATCACCATCATCACCACCTCCATGATCATCATCAACATTGCTATCATCACCATTGTCACCACCTCCATCATCATCATCACCATTGTCACCAACTCCATAATCATCATCACCATTGCTATCATCATCACGATCGTTATCATTGCCATCATCACTTCTAGTATTACTAACTTATCTACCTGTATTGGTTTAGCAGCAGCTTGAAGTGGTTTTATCACCAATTGTTTTCCATTAGCATAAAGTATTTGATCTGAATCAGGACTCCAAGAAACTGAGTAGACTGGTGTTCCTGTAATAAAAGTACATAAGTGTATGTACAGTAARGATGCTCCAACTGTAAACACTTCAAGTTTTTTTCAAGTTATTATTTCAAAAACTTTCTACAGTTTCAAACCCTCTAAAATGAAGCATAGAGTTCAAGTGAGTGATCAAAATAAACCTCATTTCCAATTGATTGGCTCAACTTTTTACAGCATATATTAAAAAAAAGTGACAATGTGTAGTTCCAGAAATCATCCATACCCACCCCACAGAGGAATTTAGAATTTCCAAAGAGTAGGGGGGTTAGAGAAAGAACAAAGATTACAGAGTTTGTATGGAAGAAAATTGGAATTTCCAGGGGGTAGGGGGGTGTCTTAAAAAAATTCTTCCCTGAGGGGGGTATAGATAATATTTGGAACTACACAATAAACTCAAAGTTTCCACAGCAGTGATTTACCTGTCTGCATGAGGGTTGATCTGAGCATTCCACTTCTTGACCAGATTTTCACTTGACCATCTTCTCCAACTGGAAAAAGATATTTCAGACTGAGTAAAAAAGTRTTTTAAAGATGCATAGTGATAGTGATTGACTGTACTTTATGACTAGCCAACACCTGTCATCGTAAATTGAAGTGTTGGCCATCGAACATTGGCCAAAAATCTGCAAAATATCGACTGACACATGTTGGTTGATCATAAACTACATGATCACCCATAGTGTGAATCTTAAAAAAATACTTTTGAAATAAAAAAATACTTTTGAAATAAAAAAATGAGAAAATGCAATCTATCCATTTGTAACACTTAAAACATTTCTCACTAATCTTTTTTCCGAGCATGTATCTTACACACCTGTTGCCATGGCGCTACCATCGTAACTCCACCTTCCTGATAACACAGCACCTCTGTGAGCTTCAACAGACTTTTCCACTCGACCATTACGTGATATCAGGTGAAATTTACCTTTAAGTATGAATAAATTTGAATATTAAAATAATCAGAAGCTTCATAAACAAAGTAGGGGTTTATAAGAATGAATAATGAAAAAAATGAGACTTTTGATTTTGTATATCGTATGTTTCAACAGCGTCAACTGTCTCCATCAGCAAGATTACAAGGCAAAGACTGACTAGACTTACCATCAGTTGCCGTCATAACCATGATGTCAATCTGACTTTGCTTTACCCCACCAGCTGCTTTGGGGAACCAGTGGAAGTCAGTAGGATAAATATCTTGGGCAARTTTGATCAGTTGGGATGTTTCACCAGAGAGTAAGTTCCATTTCATGATAGTATGATCATCTCTAGTTAAAAAATGGAAATGAAATGCCATGAAAAAATAGATGAGATTGCATTCAAAACCATTATCTGATTGTTGTGCTTACTCGTATGATAATGCCTCAACACTCAAAGATAAAATTGGTATCTCCAAGTGGCCATGTAATATTCTCTATTAATTTTTGCTAACTTAATATTATGCCAGTCATAGTCATACAGTATAGCAAACATGCTACATTACGGTCCAGGTAAGCATTGACTGCTGACACAATGGTTACACAATAGCGCAGCACAGTCRTGACGTCATAAAAACGAAGACAAAGGCGAAATTCGGACAAACAAACTTACAAGTTTACTTTCAGCAKATAATTTTCACAGCCGATCGCAGTTGATCTTAGTTTACATGGGTTATTATTGTAACTTTAAGTAAAAATAATAAAATCRGTTCATATAATCCTCGAAGCRTTTAAACAGAATGCAATGTTTGTCCGAATCTTTAAGCTATTTTTAGAATCAGTGCGCTGCACTATTAATTCTTTCTTTGCATGAAGACCCTAACATTGGCTGTAAGGAGGCTAGTCTAGCTTGAGTGTAAGATGTCTTTTGGTCATTGTAGCTAAGCAGTTGTCATGTGTACCCAAACTAGACCACAATGCACCTCTTCCTTTTAGGTCTAAGAATTTTAATATTTCATAATAAATTGTTAATAATGTACAGAATTGAATTATGGAAAACTTTTAAAGATGTCACCACCCTTGCTTAGTTCTACCACCAGATCTATTTATYTGTTTATGGTTGGTAATATTACATTGTACTTACCCACTAGAAAAGAGTTCATCAGAAGTCGTCCACCCAACACAGCTGACCAGATCAGTGTCTGTTTTACATGTCAAGGAAATACATCCATTTACGAAAATAAAACGGAGTAAAAAAAAAAGAATGTAAAGAAGTACTAGCACTAGATCGATTATTCACTAAAAAGCCGCTTTTTCATATGCATTTATATATTATTTGGAATCAATTGAATACAAAAGCCACTATAAAAGTACAGACAGTCTGATGAGAGTGGAATCTAACATTTCTGGTCATTAAATGAAAATCTATATTCTTGAAGTAAAAGGATACGCTTTGACTCTTTCTGTAGATGTATTTTCAGTCGCATCTTTAAACAATCACAGTATTTTCTTMAGATTTTCGTTTCTTCAATTTTCAGCTCCTGTCGTCGCCAAGTCACCGTTGTAAACAAACAACAACTTGWAAATTACAAGCTAAAACCGCTCAATTTTGTTACTTTGAAGATAAAATCCCCTTCCTAATGTATGATATTCGTCTTTTACATCCTTCTAGAGGCCGAGATTAAGGTTTGARTCGTTCTCGTACTAAAATAAACGAGAAAAATAGATGTCAGCTTGGTTACTGCGCCGCCATCTTGAAAATTGGAAAACCACAGGAAGCCCACAATTAGTTAAGTAYCCACGCCTTCTTGGGGAAAGAGCGTTGCTTGGGTTGAAAAAAAATAAGAGCGGGAAATTTGATCTCATGTGATCAAAATTTTTGTTCAAGAACAGGTTCAGGGATATATATCAAGAAGAAATCGTAGAAGATGACCAACATTGATCTGTCTAAATGGCAGACCCAGAACTGTGGGTTTATGTGCTGTGATGTGGCGATAAAAGGTAAAAAGAAAGTGAAAATTAGAGAAATATTTCGACCTAGGCATTTTTGTATTATAATCTACGAAATCAATTTTAAGATTAAAGGAGAAAAGAAAAGGCAGATAAAGATAACAATTCCACCCCTATAAATAAGAACAGGTAAGTACAATAAACTAGGTTAAGTTATAAGAAAAGAAAACAACCAGTCATTCCTTTATTGAATCGATTAGAAAATATTAATAAAAAATATCTCGAAGCCAAAAGTGAGCGCAAAAGAGATTCAGCAAGTCTCCAACWAGTCTAATGAACACACAAGCAGGCCATTATTAGGTTGCCTAAATATAAGATAATTTTGATAATATTTTCTTTACATTAGGATTGGTTGTCGAAAATTCTGCTTGTTAGCACACTCAACAACGAGAGAAAAYTTAACAGAATTATTTTCATTGAAACCTGGCTTATCCTAACTCCAATATATCCCCTTATAAATACATCATGCCGTCACAGAAACCTTGTTTGGGCTAGGCCTGTGAAACTGGTTTTTTTTTTTTTTTTAATTTTTATTTTTTTATTCAATAAATTCAAAAATGGTAGAACCACCATGGGCGCCGGCAAGAGAATATTAACTTACTTCATATTCTCTTGGCGCCGGGTAATGAATTCCGAACGGAATCCTAAAATGCTCTAGATCGCCAAAGGCGGAACAGCTTTAGTGACTATCGGCTTTGATTTCCATTTTAAATCCTTTCAAAGAGGAGTATATGATCTCCTGTTTTTTTGGCTATTATTCATTGTTGTACTAATTCTGAGTAATTTCTTGATTGTTTGGATGCCGAAAACGTGATCCGGACGGAGTCAAAAATTGGATATACCTTTAGATGTTTGAAAAATTAATTTCCTTRATTAAACAAACGAATGACTTTTAGTTTCCCAGAGGCGCATTATATGTGCTCTGATGCAGCTGATGAAAAAATCTCGTTAATGCGTGAGTTACTGCGAGTTCATACTTGAATATGACGTCATCAGATAACACAAGGGGCATAATTGTTGAAATCGATCACCTCTTTTTCCGATACTGAAATAATCAACGATCTATAGTGAACAAAAAACGTGACTCTCAATAATTTCAACCGAACGACGCATGCAAACGCGCTTTTCTAAGAGCTGTATGGTACAAGACTCGTATAAAAAAATTAAATAAAACACTTTAAAAGCTTTGTAATGATAGATCTATATGGATCGAAATTTCTAGAAAATCAGGTATGTTTCGTGTATCTAACATCAGCAATCAGTTTTCARCTCATTCTGAAATCAATAGATCATCGTCTCGATCTTTCTCTCAAATTTTTCTTCATTTCGAAACTTATCACAGATTTCTTTCTTTCTGTTATTCACGTTTTATTAGGTTTAGCAGGCAAATCTCCCAGTCCAAGAACAGAAAAACATTGTTTCTTTCAGCCAATTCTTGATAAGTGCATAAAAAAGTGATAACGAACGTTGGCGGTAGCACTGAATATACTCCAAATCAGCTTAATCAGGCTCGATGGACAAAACAGTTAATTTTATCATGAGAGTAAAACCTTATTGTTTTGACCACAAAACTGCACTGGGCATGGAGATATGCATGATACGAGTCGGGAGTGCACGCTACAATGGGATGTATAAACAAATTAATGTTCATCAAATGTACACCTTGTTTAGATTGAACTCATTGTAAAACTATATTTCATTGCTATTTTAAAGTTTGTCTTGTTATTAAATAGTATTTTTAGCCCAGGCACACTTTCATTTGTATAATTTGAGTTGATCTAATCTTGAATGAGCAGTTAAGGATTGAGAAGATTTCGTCATCGTTCGACTCACTATGTGTGAATCAAACTAGTGCATTTAGCGATATGTAATCACGAGTGTTGTCCCTGAGAAAAGAAAAGAAATGAAGGGAAAGAAAAGAAAAGATAGGACAGAAAATAGATGAAAAACGAAATAAGGGAAGCTAAGAAAGAAAGAAAGAAAGAA
>NW_022259748.1:112940-131799 GCF_009602425.1 Actinia tenebrosa
AAAAAAAGAGCTTTAAAGAGGGAAGCAAGAAAAGAAAGAAAGAAAGAAACAAGGAAAGGATGAAAGATGAAAGACACAAATTATGATGTGACCGTCTCGCGCAGCTAACAGTGAACTGTTCTAGGAATCCTTTTGCACGTGTACACGCTAATACCYTACCACGTGACAGAACTATTTGCTAACACCGGTCACTGTGCACATGCCAAGGGATCAGAAACAAAACGTGATTACTATCAATTAAAGTAGAACAGGAAGGGCAGTATTGCGATCATGAAATGATTACTCACTTGAAAACTAAGATGAAAAATATATTATTGTCTTTGCAAGTAATTAAAATTCCATCTTTCTTCCGCACAGTTAGGAAATATCGCTTGTTGAGATAACACCATGAAAATATCTTTGACTCGAAGTGGCAATGAATTATTTGGTCTTAGTTTGCTGTTTTGGTAATTTCTCGTCATGTAGACCGACACTGATCCTATAAATAAACGCAAGGGAGAGTACTGTYTTCCGTAATTACGGTTCCCTCTTTAAATAAAGTGTTACTACTACTACTACGACTAGATAAAAAAACGCGAAACTTTTTGCTCAACCTAGCTAGGCGGACACCCATTAAAGTGTACTTCGTACTAGGCCACTGAATATGTGTCCAATGTRCGCTAAAACTAACAACGCTTTCCCACCTTGCTCATCGTCTCTCCCGCGATCATAGATATCATGTATCCATATATTGTCTATAAAGAAAAAGAGACTTCACTTGCAGGTGCTGAGAGCAMAAGAAGTCGTAACCCTTCGAGGCATAGAGTTTAATCTGATATACCACAAARCCTCTTATCAAGGACTGTATTTGATTATTTTGCGAGATAGATATAATGAGATCGGAAACTGCATCAGAAAAGCACGCTATTAAAAACAACAGATCATCGAAATGATATTTCAAACGAAAAACACAATTTTTCCTTATTTGCGGAATCGATGCACTTGAAACCAGTGATTATACTTCATCAATGTTTTGCACTATATTGCTTGTCAACCATAACTTTTTTTAGTTATTGTAATTGATTTTTGTCAAGAAGATATGTAATATTTTCGTTCTAATTTCTTTTTTAGTGGTTTTTTTTAGCATTTTTCTTGTATGTCGGACACAGAGACCAGTGTTAAAAATTAGACAGCTCATATTGCTAACCATATTCATTTTAGTTTTTGTGAGGAAAGGTTGTCAAAAAGAAGATTCCCCTTATAAATGTTTTTCTTACGTAATAGTGTTTTTTTAGTTGTTGTTTAGAAATGACACAGATATTTAGACTAACGATCAGTATGAAACTGCTCAAGCGGTATTGCAACTATATATTTTTCAATTGTTGTGATGGATAGTTGTCAAGAAGATAGTATTTAAAATTTTCCTCCTAAATCWGTCCCTTTCCTAATTGTTGAATTTTTAGCATTTTCACTTGTTTTTTTGGAAGTGGGACAGACGTTTAGACTAATGATTAGCACATGATTGCTCACGTGGTATTGCCCAATATATACTAATATATATTTATTTATGATTTACCTTCTAGGTAGTTCTCAGTGTGGGTTTTAAAGCATTATTCAATGTCTTGTTGGTTGGAAATGAGATATTTAGAATAACGGTAAGCATTAGTTACAATGTTCATTGAYAAGCAAGGAATCAAATCAAATTTTTAGGAAATGAAGGCTTAACACGCAGTCATACAAGTTACTTTACTCCCTCGCCAAAAATGAACTTTGTACTGAGGAGTAGGTTAGAATAGATAGTACGAATACATGGGCGTTTTTAAGTTTATCTTAAACCAGAGGCTGATCCAAGAATCCGAGAAAGGGGGGACCGGAGTATAGTTAAGCTTCAGACATATACATAGACGAATCTCATCACTTGCTCTACGAAAAAACAAGAAAAAGAAAAAAAAAAAACTGGAAGAGGTCTGAGGGCATGCTTCCAAGGAAATAATAAATAATTAAATTATGGTTGCCAGCAATCTTATTGTATGTGTTATGGCAATCTTTCGAACAATAAAATAGGTAAAAATATAATTTTAATCCCAAACAAACAAACAGGTGCTGCCCCCCCCTGTAAACCTCTGTGCCCACGCCGCTGACTAGTTCAAAATCATTCATGAAATTGAAGCCGGGAATCGAATTAGGGAGTAAAATATATAAGCTATATTGAGAGGATAGCTTTATGATGTTCTAAAGAGCAGCGAAGACAGTTACAATTGCAATTGTACTTCATCTTCTTTTATAGATTTGTCAAGTGCGGATCGGGCTAGCCGATTTGTCGCGCAAAAATAGGTCAGCTGTAAAGAAAATAAGTATTATCTGTAAATAGAATCCTCATTAAATAAGAATCAAAAAATGTTTGATTTTTAAAAATCATTTTACTTAGTAGATTATCCTTTCATCATTATTCTATCGCATGCGCATGAACCATGCGGTTTAATAGTTCTGTTCTTCAATAATGCGTAGGATCGGCTCATGTTATCGATTAGTCATCGTGCATTGTTTAGTCGATGGGAGCGCGTGGCATTATGGACAGATTGCATTCAAGATATCCACTTAAAATCAAGCATCATAACAAACACCTTCTAGAACTTTCTTTCACCCTTTGAAATCCTTTATTAACAGATCCACGCAATGCTGAGAGTAGCATTTGGTTTACCGTGTGATACTGTTAAGACATCTARCTCATCATGGGGAAACTTTGTTTGTACGAGGAAGAGGCTGAAGATTGGTGTTTTAATATCAAAATCGAGAAAACACACATTATTTCGTCCGATATATTGAACAAGTTTAAGAAAACCTCTGGGAAAAACTTGACTTTCAGTAATGAGACGATCGAGGAGGTTTTATACGCCGGCTCGCAAGAATTGTCTGAAGAAAAGTGCAATGGAGAACAGATGAAACATGTCATTCTGGCGGGAACAGAATTTGCAAAACTCTCCAAAACCTTGAACGATTTGATGCCTGGATATTTCAATGATGAAAATCAAAATTGTACGCTAGCGAGCTATTTGGAGGAAAAACTGAAAAGCCTTGATAAAGTCTGGTGTAAACGAATGACTATGAGGATAAAATGGAATGTGCTTGCGAGTAAAGAAGCTCATCAAGAAAAGGCTCATAATAGCCTAAGCGTATCTCGGAAAGAACGAGTTACTCTACATGCAGAGATTTCTATCACTTTCTCTTAGAGCATAAATCTTTCTCTTTGATTTCTCGTAAAAGAAAACTCGTTTATACCKGACGAAAAGTCCCACGTCAAAGAAAAGCCCGCGCGTGTATGAAGGATTTTGTGGTTCACAGATACTGCAAAGCCATTCAGACAAACGTTGATCGCTTCTGGAAAAAATAACGAAATCCATCAAATGAGCAGCATTGAAGARTGATGCGGGTCCTTGGGCACTGGAAACAATAAAGCTATCATAGGCTTGAAAAGACAGCTGCTCATCGCAAGACAAAGAAAAATACACCACTTGAAGTAAGAAGTCGCAAGAAAAAATAATCCCAAGATAAAGGAAAATTCTGCTCACGACTTCTCAACTAATCCTCTGTGCAAATCAATGCTAAAATACTTTGAAAAAGAAAAATATTCAAAGTGTAGAGAAAGGTATATGTTGGCACTCGATGTATGTCTATAGCAGCTAATTGCACAAACCTATAGCTAGTCTAGAATAATCAATTTGTAGTTCTAAAATAAGAACACTGATGACAGAGAATTCAAGAAGTTCATAAGCATTGATGAAAGTAGCGTACGTAGGTAGCCAAATGCAATAAATAAACTAAAGTTAGATTGAGAAAAATTGTCAATGCCGAACTAAAACTTAACGATTTTGAGATTCAGAAATGCATGAAGATCACTCAGTAAGAGATCCCCTGGAACCGTTTATATTTTTTATCATTATYATCATTATTATTTTTGTRCATGATCTTTCAGTTTTTGAAAATTGTATGCGATTCCAAGTAACGCGAAAAGCAGGTGCCGTTTTCAAATATTTTWGCAAATCAACTGGTATAGCCTTTTTAAATGTATATTATATGACGTAAATCACACAGAGAATAGCAGATTAACTACGTTGGATAAAGCACTTTATTGCCTTAACTCAAGGAAAATATATTCATGTGACAACTTGGTATACATTTTAGTTGTTTTTTCTATCTTAGTTTTTTTGCCACTTGAAGYGTTTTTATAAGGTCAATGTAAATAACAAGCATTCATTCTTAAATAAAGAATTCTCTTTTTGAATCGTCTTGCGAGATACTTTAATGTTTTTGATTTTTCTTGCGACTAAACTGGTTTTTTTGGGGGGGAGGGGTGGGAAGCATTAAGTTTTCTTGCTTACTGCTTTTAAGGAACAYTTGCTTAGTCCTCTTCATTCTTTTGGGAACACAGGCCCTTCATCATTGTCCTCTACCTCACTCTGTTATCAGCTTTTTTCTTTGCCTCTTTCCATGTCATGTTTACGTTCTTCAGTTTTGCCATGCGTGACCTCYTCCATGACTGTAGTGGCCTCCCACCTTTCTCCTTATTCCTTGTTGAGTTACAGCTAACTTCATGGGTATAAATGGRTATAAAAAGGGTTGTCTACGAATTCAGTTAACCAGTTAATTATGCAAAACGCTCTGATAATATGCCGAAAAGTTGTACTCGAAAATTAATTTTGTCGCAAGCAGAGGTTGAGTATTTTGTCATTGAGTTGTCGGTACATAGTTTTCTTTCGCAAGCAATTTTCATTTCATTTTRTTACCACTGATTTTCTCCAATATACTAATTTCGGCTTGCCGTACGTGCATCCAATCTTTGGATCATTAGTTCGCCACTATAAAAACATCAGTATTCATATACTATACAGCAAAATAAAAAAAAGCAATTAAGAAAAATGACTACACATAATGAGGAGTCTAGCGCCTTAGGAACTCGTAGAATTCGCTTGCCGGAATTTACTTCAGTTTTTGGGTAGCAAAATAAATAGGTTCTAGAAAAACAAGTAAGGCGCAGTTTAGGCTGCGTATACAGTTCGTGTGGTCTACTGTTTGTCGTAAARGTTTGCCGCTCCGGTCAAAACGATCAAATAATAAACCTACAAACAAACAAACTGTAGTTTTTCGGATATACAAAATAGCTAAATATAGATTCCTTATATTAGTTGCGTAGATAAAAATAGAACTATTCCAATATGATAATATAATATATGAATACTATAAGTATATAGAATTTGATTCAATGGGCTGGACGTGTATATACATCAAAAAAGAAAACAATAACTCGCTTCTCGTATCCACAGAAAAAAAGATCAGAAAAGAAATTGAATGAACGGGTGAACGAATGAACGAACAAACAAAAGAGTGAATGAGGCATTATGGTACTAGGATATGCAATAACAATAATACAAATATTAAAACCTCTATACTCTGTAATAAAAGTCTCTAAACGAATATAGCTATTTCGAAACCAAAAAATGCCATAACAATATAAATGGAGGATAAAAGCGGCTAGATTCTCGTATTAAATAACATAATRCTCAACATATATATATTTAATCCCAGAAAGTCAATCCATCCACAAAAGTCTTTTCATGGATTTATTTCTTTACGTGATTCAATTACATCGAGTATTCGCGTATATTCTACAACTATAGCCGACTTCTAGAAATTTCGATGCCCATTAGACTAGTATTTGTTAATTAATATCCAAGTCACTTAAAATAGCCGTTGGCTTTATTACTGAAGAAGGAATAATCCTTTTCTAATTATATTTTTGGAATGTAAACCACGTTTTTAGACCGAATCAGAAACTCATAATAAGAGAGTTGTTCTGCCAACCCCCGCGTGCTTTATGACTGCACAAAGCACGTGCGCGCGTTTTCTATTTCTTCAATAGAAAACGCGCGCGCGTGTGCTGTGTGCAGTTACAAAGCACGCGGGGGTTGGCAGAACACGAGAAAAGTGTTAGGATAAGCACGACGCGCAGCGGAGTGCCTCTCAACACTTCTCGAGTGTTCTGCCTATCCCCAAGTGCTTTATACTGAACACAGCTCAGCAAGCAAGTTTTTTCTATTTCTTTTATAAAATACAAATTACCGGTAAATGACGAAAAAATATTTGTGATTGGGCCTCCTGTGGTTGATGATTGGGCTTCCTGTGGTTTCAGAACAAAAATGGCGGAACTAATGGCGGCWAGATTCAAACATGATCTTGGAAGAAAACCATGAAAAATGGATTTTGACGAAGCTGTATTATGCAGTGACGACAGTCTTTACATCAGATATACAGATGGATCTGTTCTACAGTTGTCTCCTTGTTCGTCTGCATTTCGCTTTTATCAGAATTTTTCATTTAAACCGCCACATATCCAACAGTTCAGTAGATTTGCTGTCAGTACGTACAGGAAACAAGTTATAACTGCCATATCATTGAGGAATCAGTTTGCCTGTTATCCATATCTATGTAAAGAATTGCTKAACAAAGATGATATTATCGTAAGGAGAATTTAGCTTGTTCGCTTCTTTTTAATTGGATTTTTATTCAARAACCTTTCCCATTTTTGTTAACTTAGGTATGTTACAATGAGRTCAAACAATGTACCTGGCCAACAACACCTCTGCCAGACTTTGTAGTCAGTAATAGTGATGGTAGTATCATGGTTAAATCACTGGATGGTTATGCAAGTCTTGTTCTTAGTTCTCATAAAAAGACATTTACAGTATATTACCTAGCTGAAGTTAATCCTGATTCTACACACCCACAGTCAGCCCAGGTAAACTATATATTAGATTGAAGTAATTATTTTTTAAATTCAAAGTCCAGATAATGATCAGAACAACCTAAGAGGTGTTTGGCTGGATAATATAGGTGCTGATTTTGGCTGGATTTTGTCTATTGACAGACCAAYATTTTGAGCCCTAATCTTTTGTACTTATTATGAGAACTTCATTGTTTTCATTAGAAGAAAGAACAACATTTCTACACATGGGTACAGAAAGGAGAACAATCTGTCAATGACTRTCAAGAGTGCTGGTTGTATCCATTGAGGATTGCACTCTCAGTTGGTGATGGGCTCCAGACCAAATCAGAAGAGTTGGCAGAGATGACTAACATAACTGACTTGCCTGCTTCTCTACCCATCATATGCCCTGCATTACATGCCCACAAGTGGATCCCAAAAGAGGTATATTCAGGATATGATGATTTTTTTTATTATTGTTCATTTTTTCTTCTTTGTTGTATTTTATGGGGATCACAGGTTGTGTGCACTGCTAATGCATCGACTCTCACCAATGCAACCCAAGTTTGATTCTTGGGCTTGGTATCATATTTGAGTGGAGTTCTCCTGTGCTTTGAGGATTTTTCTCTGGAAACTCGAGCTTTGGGCTCTGTTGAGAATATCCCACACTGCAACATACCAGCTTTTCCCATTCTCATTACACCTTCCTATGGTTTCCATGTACCTTTTCAAAAAGTGTTTATCAGGCAAGTGTTTGYCTTCTAAATGTGCATCATTACAGTAGCGATATAATTAAATTTGTTTAAAACATGCACAAGGTATTGTTTGTTTGCACCCTATCCACAACTCAATCTATAAGATGCTTTAATGCATCAGCGTTGGGTAAAGTGTTCATCGGCTAAATTATAGCACCACAAAGTAGACTGTAAGTTAATCTGGAAGGAATGTACCCAGTACTTTTGGATGTTTTTTTGAAAAGGTTTTTAGTGGAAAAGAAAAAGAAGAACTTTTTTGGCAGCCCAACTTGAAAGCTGTTTGGAAGAATAAGGCATTATACAGGTAAGAAGAWGGTGTGCACTCTGCCTCACTGCCTGGTAATTTTAGGTCTCAGACATACTGAAGTATTTTAAACCAAAAAAAAAACAATTCAGTAGTAGTGTAATTTAATGTGTTACTTCACAGGGTGTACAAGAGTRGAAAGGAGATGCTGAAAATTGAAATCCACCCAGGTGATGATTCAGTTATTTTCTCCAGCAACTTCACCGGAAGATTTTTCACTCATAGCACTGGGCTTTCAGAGGTTAGTGCAATGAATTGATAAATTTAAATATGGCATCTGTATCAGGGGCATAGCGAGCTCTCGATTATACAGACAATAAGACTGTGAGCTAAATCCCTCTATTTCCCTTGRYCACTKTCCGTCTGTCYGTCAATGTTTGACTCGTAACCAATCTTCCTCRACCAATCGACATGGACAGACAGACGGACAGTGACCAAAGGAAATAGAGGARCTTAGCTGGCAGTCTAAAAGGCAATGTACCATTTTCTTGCCAAATCCACAGGAATCCGGCATGAATTAATCAATATTTTAGCAAACTTTTGCACCCCTTTCCCCCTTTACACTWGTTAGCTATGGCCTACTTTCATGGAAACTGGTCTCCAAGGCTGTTTTCTACTTTGAAAAATAAGATGTTGTGAGTTCAACAGATGTAGAATAATGCTTTGTGGTTTTCTTAGGATAAAATGTATTCCATAGACCAACAACCCCCTGACAAGCCGGGGATGAATTACTCCATTGCTAAACTGATAAGACAAGGAGCAAGGCTRTTTGAATTCATGCTACAAGTGAGTTTCCATAGCAACAGTCTCCATAGCAAAAGTCAAAGTATGCAATGTTGCTGGGAATCGAAGGTAAGTTAAATCTGAAATTTTAGTATGATAATTTGAAGAGAGTTTTTATTTGACAGTAATCAAGATATACATTAAAATACACCTCTAGAATAGGTCACTTGCATTATACAGTCATTTATTACCACTACCAGATTCCCTTGTGCACTTTCTTCTGTTCAGTTAATTAGCACCAATATTTTCTTATCTTAATTAAAATTGTCTTGAGGATATACRAATTTAAATAAGAAAGAAAACAATTTCTTAAAATTCAATCTTCATTCTAACAGGTTATGGATGTACCAGAAAATGTACCCTCAGAGACAACTCCACTTCAGATTTCAGAAACCGCTAATATCCCTCACGTAGGGAGATTCGTTGCATACTCTAATGGGCACCTGCATGTAGCCTTTGCAGACAGGACTATACTCAATGTGAGGTATCCAAAGATTGATCCGCAGACACAAAAAGAGGTTCTAGAGAGAGGTTTGATTTTCAATRTGATCTTGCCTAATGGAGAAGCTATGCAAGTCAATGGTCAAAGAATGTATGGCCTTGAAAGGTAAACCTTAACTTGGTCAATCTGCCTCTCCCCTATACTTTGCTTACTCGACCATCCCACCTACACCTTCCTGCTTAACCCTCCTTCCTAAATCTTCACTGCTGGACCTTACATACTTATAACCTTCCCTTTACTGGAACCTCTCTCCTACACATTCCTGCTTAACCCTCCTTGCTACACCTTCACTACTGGCCTGTACCTAAACCTTCCCTATATTGGAACCTCTCTCCTACACCTTCCTGCTTAACCCTAATTCCTCTACACCTTCACTGCTGGATCCTCCGTACCTAGACCTTCCCTATATTGGAACCTCTTTCCTACACCTTCCTGCTTAACCCTCCTTCCTACATATTCACTGCTGGACCCTACTTACCTAAACCTTCCCTTTACTGGAATTCGAACCTCTCTCCTACACCTTCACTGCTGGACCCTTCATACCTAAACCTTCCCTACATTGGAACCTTTCTCCTACACCTTCCTGCTTAACCCTCTTTTCTACACCTTCACTGTAGGACCCTTACTCCAGCACCTTTGTTTGCTATGGAGTGTGGAGTGTGGTCCACATATTAAATCTTATCAATTTCTTTCATCAGTAATATAATAAATTTTCCTTTTCCCTCAATTCATGGTACAGGTATATCAAACTAGCTTGTGAGTGGGGAGACTGGGTTAATTCATCTCCTCAACAAAGACAGGCATTCTACAAGGATACACYTTACAATCAGGATCAAAAAAGGTTAAGATTGAAAACATAACTTGATAAGCATCTCCAGTTGTTTTATTTTTGCCATGCTCATAGAATCTTATCTACTTACAAGATGTATTTGTTTGCTTCCTTCAGGATWGTGGATTCAGAAATCTGTAAATTAAGAAGATTTAACTGTATCCTTGTATGTTCACTTACCCATATACTTACAAAGTGTCAGACACTAACCAGAACCACTTTTATGAAGTTGGCCAATCTCGTCATAGAGTGAAAACTGTAGCCAATCAAGAGAGCAGCATCAGTATCATATTGACCCCAGCCAATCACAATTTTTTATTCCCACTGTTCTCATTAACATCTAAGTCCCCCCTCCCAGATATATAACCAGATTGTTGCTTTCTTCTGATTGACTTAARTTTAATTGCTTTGTTTTCACTCTACATTGTGATTGATTAACTTCGTAAAAGTGTTCCCTCTACTCAAAAAAATCTTCCCCTACATTTCACATTACCAGGATGTAACATCCTTAACTTCTACAAGATATCTTAAACAATGGACCMCTAAAGCAAATCCTGATGAACCCAAATATCAATCATTCAGAAGGCAGTCATAAGGTGGCTCAGGATAAGCAAGGAAGGGAAGGAATATTGTGTGCGACAATTACTCATGATATGCCCTCTGTGAATAATGCATTAAGGAAGACGACAGAAGCAATCAAAGACATTGAAACTTTCCTTCATTCAAAYGCAGTCAAAAAGACTATTTAATGCAAATTGTTGTAGTGTACAAACAAGAAACTTAATAGGATGGCAGACATTGGTAAGGGGAGACAATGTTATACATCTAAATATGCTTAAATTATAATGGGTTTTTCATGAGGAAATTTAGTGGGGGTATTTAGTGGGCATCTTCACATACACTTACAGTACTTGTAGAATGTCCAAAATTACACTGCCTGAGAAGGTCTTTTTCTGCCCTCCAAAATGGCCAGGCTGTTGTTCAGCCSTTTGGATGGAAAGGGGGGAAAATTCTCACAGGGTGGCTATACATGTAATACAAATAGAAGGTTGGACCTCAGATTTTGCTACATTGGGTAACATACATTATTTCCGATACACAGTGTTTTGAACATGCTGTGGTAGTTTAACTAACTSTTTCAAAAAATCACCTGGTCATTACGTATATAGTTCTTATTGGTTCTCTCCGAAAATCAGGAAAACACCTAAATTATTAACATCAGGGTTTATGAAGATGGTTACATGTGCTGGGTGAATCCAAGAAAATCATAGAGGAAGAGGGAAATGCATATAATGATAAAACCTGGAATTGGGTGATCAGCTTCTTTGGAAAWAAATCCCTCTATAGAGGGGTCAAGGCTGCCTCCCCACTCTCCCCTCTAGTAGATTCACCCTGGATGCACCTTTTATACTATATTTCTACATGTGGGTCAAAATTGTTGTCGCTACCATCTTGGATGTGTCCTACAGGCAGGTTACTACAACCAGCACCAAATAATTCCTTTATTGGTACTTCTTGTTTGAGTGTCGATCTGAATGGTTTTCTTTCATGTCCATGAAGGAGTGGAGTAGCAGCAGACTTGGGATCAAAACCCACAAACCATTGAAGAACCACAGGTAGATAAAGTGATGTACAGGGTCACTGGTGTTCAGGTGCTTGGAACCAGTCAACCATTCTGGACAAAATGTCATCCATCCTACATAGCAATATGACAACAGTTAGATTAATAAGAGATGGACAAGTAGATAATTTATTGATGGGGAAGGGAGGTTGCAGAAATTTATGCTGCATTTTATTATTTTTGTTTATATTTGATATTTCTTTTCTGAATTAATAATTAAATTAATATTTCTTTGTAGGTGAAGTGCTTCTGCAGTATTTATTTTTGGGACCTACACAACCCCCCTTAATTATTGTCCATCCCTAAGTAATTTCTGTTATATGCTTATCATGTACTTTTTCATGAGTGGTATATGGTGCTTCCTTGGTGTCTATTTTTGGGACCTACACAACGACCTATCTAACTGTCCGTCCCTAAGTAATGTAAGTAATGCTTATCTTATGCGTAGATATGGTTGTCGGATCTCTCCTGTGCTTCAAGGTTTTTTCCTCCTGGTTCTCCAGTTTCCCCCTCCAATTTCTAAATTTCAAGTTGGTCATCAAATGAGGGCCAAAGTCTTGTTAACCACTGGCTATTAATTGGCACTCAAAAAAGGAAGATTTTATAATAACAGGGAATGTAAATCTGATGTGGACTTCTTGATTTCACTCACCTCCATACAGTTCAGTGATACAAAGTATGATCTGCAAAAAGTGTCTAAGAAAAAAAATTGAATGTTATTGTTAAACCTCTGCACAATAGGCTTTTTCTAATTTCAGTAAGCAAGTTTAACTTTGGTCTAGAGTACTTATCACATAAAGCACTCCCCCTGTCACCTCACTAATCCAAGCCCTCCACAGCTTTATTTCTCATGGTCCAAGTTTTTCGGGCCATAAAACKTAAAGACATGATACATCATGTACAGCTTTCAAAAGGTTGGTAAAGGTTTTGTTGYGTGTTGGATACCAAGCCCAAAATGCACCACGGGTGATGTCAATAAAATTAACAAAAGGTCACAACAATGTGAAATTTTACCAAACTTTGTTTTGTCTGGATTTTTTTCATCTGTGCTGATATTATTCACATACAAATATAAAACATTTCAAGATTGGTGAACAATTTGCAAGATGCAACGAATCCTTCACCAACCTCTTTTGGAATACCTATATAACATACATACCGGTAGTACTTGTCTTGGCAAATTGCATAAACAAGAGCAATGTTGAGGAAGCCAAGTATGACTGTTATGATCTCAACAGAAAGTATATTGGGATCTGAATGAAGCCAGCGTGAGTCTGCTTTGCCATACTCACGCCCTGCAGGGAAAGTTGAAATTTGTTAATTAATGGAAATTTTTGAGGTTATGAGTTACAGATAAGTAAGCATCGGCAATAAAACAGCTAAAAGAAAATTTAGCAACATTAACGTTGTCRTGGAACAAATCAAGCCTAAGTGACTGGACTGAAAGAGAATATGGGTATAAAGCAGTTGACTGCATAATATCTGATTATTCTATGCATRTATTAGTTAAGTTCAGTCATTTTAACATGGCCCTTTGGATCCAATCAAGAGGCTTGAGCTGTTCAAGGACAATGTTTTTGAATTGACTACATGATGGACCATTGTTCCACCCCTTGTGGCCCCTCCCATTATAGGCCAGACATTGAAGTCTTTAAAAAAATTGCAGCTGCATAAGTTGCTTGATATACTGCAAGGATCTGCAGCTCAATTTGATACATTACTACTGCAGTACAACTATGTAGTTTATATATATTTGCAAATACATTAAAGTTAGTAAAGAATTTGCAGAAATTCCTTAAATTTAATCCTTACAAATCATAGCCACAGGGTTTTTAGAGTCCTCCACTGTTCCTGTTAGGGAGACGTAGACAAATGGACCTTCCTAAGACAATATAAAAAGCATTTAATAATAATAATAATATAATATGTATATTTTATATAGCGTCAATATCGTATAGCTTCAACAACGCTTTACAATGTTTATTAGTAACTAATACTGAGTACAATATCCAAGACAGTGGAACTGAAAATAGAAGTTTGAAATAAGAATGTGAGTGAAGGTAAAAAACTTAATAATATTTTCAATTTGACATGTATATAACAAAAACACTATTTTTAAGAATTCATTTAAAATACATCACATTATGGTTACATTTTAACATACACTTAATTACATTAATTACGCATTTATAAAAATGACATCAAATTTTCGTTTAACACCTTAGAGGGAAAGGATACTCACCTTAACTTACTTTTGAACCTTGATCGGTGTAAAAAATAAAGACAATAAATAACTGTCCTGACTTGTTTAATGGGTACGTGGCTTAAGCTTATTAGAGTACAGGATAGCATATAAAGGTCTTGGTGATAACATAAACACCGTTTCTAATTTGATTTCTACCTATGCTCTAYCTAAGATGGACAGTTTATGACAAAGCAGTTGTTTTACGCAATTAACCGTACAATTACAGGTCATTTGGCGCCTTTTTTCCAGCAATTAGGCAGAGATAATGAAGACAAAACGGTGATAATTGGGGTAATTGTTACCAACACTTACCAGTGTAAAATGCGTGAGCAAGTCGTAAAATAGCCAAACTAGAATCCATTTGTCATTGGATTGAAGCTTTTTGCCTGCCCAGAAGCCCAAAAACCATGAAATCAAGGCTTGCAGAGCGGCAATCCCAAGGCTGATGATCCCCACTTTATTTTCGGTAAAATCTACCGCCATTTTTTACCACGATGATCAGGTGATGCAAGGTGCAGTCACGCATTAAACAGGGAGCCCAAGCAATATTGAAGGTAGAATGCTGATTGGGAGAAAATTAAAAGTACGAAAATATTTTCTATTCAATCTTTGCTATAGTAAAAAAATATTAGCAAAACATATGAAAATAATGGCAACTACTAACGTTTGGGAATGGCTGGCTGAGAGGAATTGAATTGTGGGAAATTGGGGATTGCTGGCTTTTTTTTTAAAWTTTTTTATCTTGTTTGAAAATCTTRGAATTGAGATCTTCGGGGGTTGATAGACGTGATAGCCGTTTTTGATTTTCAATTTTCCCATTCATTTTCCATTTTTCATTCGGTTTGCTTTCCCTCTTACTAGTCCTGCTCGTCCTCGCCGGACCGCGGTAGATTGGACTGGTGTTTAGAGTTCAGTTAGCTTCCTGCTTCTCTAAGGCGTGCATGATTTGAAATCTCAAAATTCATCAACTTTAACTCCGATTTACCGTCTCTTTAYCACTCAAAGACAATCAAAAAAACCCTAGGAAGCTCACAAGGACTCATACTTAAGAAGGTAGGCTTGAAATACACGACAAAAATCCGTCAAAACCCCGTCATTTCAGTCGATAAAGTTGGGCTGGTTTGGACGTCATACAAATGACYTGGGACATCACCCTGTTTGTATTTTATCTCCGTTGAAAGGCGTGGATTTGAAGTCCGTGAATTGTTTGCTCAATCTTTCGTATTACATATTTAAATTTATCTGGCTACTGTCGTACTGTCGTATTTATTTTCGTGGTATCTTAATTCATTTTTCAACGAGTCGTTCTAAATTTCCAAAATCGATCGATCAACAAATTGTTTTTACGGTTAACTGAATATAAACATATTTGAAGCTTAGGCCCTGGCTTTATTCCCCTAAAATCTTCCAAACCTAGTATCTTCAAAGAAAAATTTCAAAGCTTTCCTTCCTTCTCTGAATGATCGGTTAGTCAAAATTATATTAATTCAAGCTTATTAAAGTTAACCATAAATGTTGGAAAATAACACTTTTTAGAAATAATCCATTCTGATTCTGATTAGGATTAATATATTACGTTAGATTTAGCTTTATTAATGGTTGACCCCTAATGCTTAAGCCAAATGTACTATTTTAAATCATCGCTTGAATATTTTACATTTTGTCAGTCTACATTCCCAGAGAATCTCAAGTTTCCAGCAGTCGTGAAGTGGCGAAAGATTTCGCCCACATTCATAACAGCTAGACATTGTTTGTGTACATTATTATGATAATCTTTTGTGTTCTTGTACATGAGATCGATTTGTGCCCTCTTTCGTTGGTATTATAATACTCATCACTTGTGTAATCCATGAGAAGCTGGTTTTTTAAAGAATTTGATTAAATATCGAAATATACAAATAAGTTATCTTTATTTTTTAAACATCACCACAACTTTGGAAAGGGTGATTTCGTTGGATCCTTTGCTTTTATTTTAATTTTTTTTAAAGGTTGAGGCAACATTGAAAAAGGGAAATAAAAGTATTAAAGTACTGGCTGATTATTTTTGTATAATGGCAGCGAAAAAAACAAATTTCAGGGTGCAGCTTGAAACTACAGAGTTTACAGAATATTGAAAACTGCAGTAATGTTAATATCAACTCGACTATTCGAAACACAAATTGTGAATTTGAGGATTAATAACTTCATTTTAAGAATTACTAATAGGAAACTGATCATTGTACTGCAGGTCTGAAGATCTGAAGCAAGCTACGGTCCAGCCATCATGCCTTTATTTGGCTCCTCCAAGAAGAGTCCTCAAGAGGTGGTTAAGAGTACCAGAGAAGCTCTTACTGTCCTGGAAAAAGAGCCACCTGGAAGTAAAAAAGCTGAAAAGGTCAGTCACCCGTAAAAATCGCGAATTTTTACCCCTAAGAGATAGGACAAGCATCCCCAGAGTACCCCCCCGGGGTCAGAAATAACGCTTTACTAAAACTAATAAAACTAGTTCCAGAAAAATGGAATATAAATTCAATGTTGTGACTATCAAAACAAGCAAATTTTCAAACACTGACATACGACTCAGTTATCCTGATACCTTATCAAATAATGATTGTTTTCTTTTTAAGGCCTTGGAGGAAATTTCCAAGCAGTTTGGTGCCATGAAAAACATCTTACAAGGATCAGGAGGTATGTCATTGCCTTGAGAAATTAATAGTTAAATAAACTGTGGAGTCTTTGTAAGTGGTTTAAAATGTTCTTTGAACTCTAGATCAAGAGCCCCAGACTGAGTTAGTTGCCCAACTTTCCCAAGAGTTCTACAATAATGCCCTCTTCCAACAAATACTTGATAATCTAGCTAAGCTTGATTTTGAGGTAAGTATTTAATTTGATTTAAAAAATCCCATCCACAATAGATACACACTTTTGTCTTTATTTCTCCTTTTCTGAGAAAAGAGATTGGGGAGGCAATAGGTAGTTTGTTTGCAGTGGCATATCTTGGATTTTGAAAAGAGGGGAATCATTGATCAGTGAGGATGAAAGACAATATTTCAACCTTCTTGTATACCACTGCACATATATTTGAAATATGATTAACCAGTTTGAGGGTTTTCCAATTTCTCCGATTTTCCTCCATCTGCAAAAATCAACTTTTAAATTCCAATTGGAATTACTGTGGATGAATAGTTACTCAGTGGAAATGCCACTGCTAAATTCTTTTTTTATTTTTTTAAATTCTATTTAACCAGTTCACTGTATTATATAAATTTTTAACCAAATAAAATTGCTGTACAACAGTCAAAAAAAGATGCAGCCCAGATCTTCAACAATATCTTGAGACGTCAGATAGGAACCAGGTCACCAACCGTGGAGTATATCTGCTCTAAGGAAGAGATGTTGTTTCAGATGATTGATGGGTAAGATTAAGAATTTTAATTTTGATTTTAGGTAGATTTTAGTTCTTAAGACAACAATTTTATTCCAAGCATTTGCCCTTAGAGTAAATAATAATAATATTGTTAAAAAAATCTGCGCTGACATTTTAGGGGTTTTTGAATAATTATATATAATAATAATGAATTATAATTTATTAACTTATATAGCACATTTTCCATAAAAATGATCAAATTCGCTTTACAAAGTTATAGTATAAAATATTTGAGATATAACGCGTGCTGATTGGCTGGCAACCATGTTTATATCAGAGGACAGAGACACACTCACCCGAAATCATTCAAAAATATTTTATAAAAGCGATATAAAACGTCCACTTGTGTCTATATACTGTGATATAAACACTCTGGGAGCTGTAGAGCACTGGAGAAGTCAAAGAAACACTCGGCTATGCCTCTCTTCGACTTCTCACTTGCTCTACAGCTCCCATCATGTTTATATCACAGTATATGGACACGCGCACTGTTTTATATTCCCAATATATATAAACCCAACACCCTTGAATTAGCACTCCCATTACTATACCAATGGAGAGCTACATCTTACAGTGTCAGAGTGGAAACACACTGTACTCATTTTAAGCAGCATTAAGCTGCTATGTTGCTCAATCTCATCACTGTGAAGCTCAAGTTCATATTTTATTCAACCAACCATTGCTTTCTAACCATATTAATTTGTTTTTTTCCAATATAGGTATGAAGTACCAGAAATTGCACTCAACTGTGGAGTAATGCTAAGGGAATGCATACGGCATGAAGCTCTGGCCAGGGCCATACTGAATAGTGATAGATTCTACAAGTTTTTTATCTATGTGGAAGTGTCAACATTTGATATTGCATCTGATGCCTTCTCTACCTTCAAGGTAATAAAGGATTTCATTGAGTGGCTGGGCTCTTCCACTGAATCGTATGAGCTTTTATCATGTATTTTTTAATTCAAGGGTATTCTTGAATTATTTATTGTATTATTCTTGTATTATTTTTTAATCGATAAATAAATTACCATAGCTTGAAAAAGCATATTAAAATATTATTAAAATGGTAAAGTTTGGGGGGGAAATGAGTTCAAAACTCACAGATATATGATTTTTAAAAAGTGTGGATTTTGTAAGAAAACCCTTGCTGGCAGGCTACTTTTGCCTACTCACAAAGTCATACAAAATTTCAATTTTTATCATTGCAAGTTTTACTTATTATTACAGGCTCTTTCCAGCTATGGTAATTATAGCTCATATTTTGGTTTTAGAAGAATATTTGTTTTTACACTGCTCTCTGAAAAGTTCATGTTGTTTCATCAAACAAATTCGTTATCGTTTTAGGAACTCCTGACAAGGCACAAGATAATGTGTGCAGAGTTTCTTGACAAGAATTATGACTCTTTTTTTGAAAAATATAAGAAACTGCTGAACTCTGATAACTATGTAACAAGACGACAGTCTCTGAAGGTAATAGAAACAAACCAAAAGCATGCCAGTTATCAACCAACATCTTGCTAAAACCCTACAGACAACTTACCACTATTTATCCCACATCACTGGAACCTTGCCAACAACTCACTGACACCCTGCCAGCAACCCACTGACACCTTACCAACAACCCACTGACACCCTACCAACAACCCGCTGACACCCTACCAACAACCCACTGACA
>NW_022259748.1:132024-180492 GCF_009602425.1 Actinia tenebrosa
CAACAACCCACTGACACCCTACCAACAACCCACTGACACCCTACCAACAACCCACTGACACCCTGCCAACAACCCACTGAACATAACCACCAAACTACTCGCACACCATCATTCTACTGATACCTTACCAACGTGCTGTTGACACCCTATCATCATTGAATGATATTCTTCCAACGACCCATCTCCTTTTTTCCCAAGAACATGCTTTGTTTATAACATGCTTGTCACAGTAAACACCTTCATAATCACAGCAGAGAAAATTTTGTAACATACAATTTCCCCAGCCACATAAAATAACACATAGCTAAATAAGTAAATAAATAGCAGATTACAGGTAAGATTGTAAGTATTATTACTTTCTCAGTTGCTTGGAGAGCTTCTGCTGGACAGACATAACTTCACAGTGATGACACAATACATCAGCAACCCTGAGAACCTCAAACTCATGATGAACATGCTACGGGACAAGAGCAGGAACATCCAGTTCGAGGCTTTCCATGTATTCAAGGTAAAGAAGAAAAAAATGGTATAGTTCTCCCTCAGCTGGCAGTCTCTCTAGAAAAACATGTGGGAGTTGTTCGTTGTTATTATCAAGGGTGGTGTAGCAGTAGTGGACTCGCCTCGTACTTCTGGGGTCTCGGGTTCAATTCCTGGTCTCGGCATCTCATGTGCGGAGAGTTTGTTAGGTTCTCCCTTGATTCAAAAGTTTTTCTCTGGGTTCTCTTGTTTTCCTTTGTAGTATAACAAAGTTTAACAAGCTAAATCCCTGACCACCTTACTGTCCACTTACCAACACCTTACTGACCTTTGATCAAAATAGCTATTAAGAATAGTTATTATGAATAATCTTCTATTTCAAATATCTGTCATTTTCTCCCCAGGTGTTTGTAGCAAATCCCAATAAGTCACCAGCTATTCTTGATATTTTACTAAAGAACAAAGACAAACTGGTGGAATTCTTGACTAACTTCCATACGGATAGAACAGGTGAGAAAGGAAATTCCATCAAATACACCAAATGATCATTTTATTATGATGATGATGATGATTATTAATGGATGGTTTCAGAAAATACCTATAATTTTATCTTCATCTGTTCTTTTGCAGAGGATGAACAATTCAATGACGAAAAGACATATCTCATTAAACAAATTAAAGAACTCCATCCAGCATAACCGCAGACCAATACAAGGCACTCAACTTTTGATTTAGTAGCCCCATTTATGTATTGTTATATCATTGCCTTAATTTCCACTGCAATCCTATTCAAGATTATTGATAATTATTATTACATAAACACTGGTAACCACACACAGAATTACCGCAAACTACTGCAAAATTGGACAATGATTACCACAAACTACTTTAAAATTAGACAAAGCTTGAACAAAGGTTGATCCCCTAAAATGAATGGAGATTGAAGCTTCTAAAATATAAAACACTTAAAGTATTTCCCAAGGTAGCTTAATTTGGAAGACAATGCAATAAATTATTTCTATTCTCATGAGGTTAAAATTCTATTGCTTTTCCTCCAAATTGAACTGGGAAAATGCTTCAAGTGGTTTGTAGGCTCTGTATACTATAAATGTGGCATGTTCAAACCTTCATTACAGTGCATTGAAATTGGGAGCTAGAAGGAATAGGCCTTAATTGCCTCTTTCCCCTTGTTCTCATCCCTTGCACTTCTAAGGTGGCATGCTAGAGTATAATAAATTATATATCTAGCATGTATAAAGGGAATCAGGATCRTGAAAGGGAATTGTAAAGCCTTATAATGTAAGGCAGTGGTATCTTGAGCTGCAACTTGCAGCAAGTTACAAAAGGAATGCACATTGTTTTCAAGATCCTTTCTCAGCACCTCATGAAAATGAAACAAGACTTTGTGCTGATTGTTAAATACAGTGGAGTCCATAGACTCTTTTAGCTTCATTGTTTGTTGTGCACATTTCAGACCATGTGATGTCACTCTTGGGAGTTGATTCTTTCATGTCTAAATATTTTAACATGTTTGTTATAAAAGAACAATTCTCAAGGGAATGACTCATGATCTGAAATTGGCAGTTTGCATATGAAGCTTAAATGGTCTATTATCTCCAACTTCCCGGGGTCTAGAGAAAAGAAATAACAAGGTTTCAAGATATCCAGGTATTAAAGTCCTTAGGATGTGGCTTTGACTTTAATCAAGGCAATTAAAAGTTTGAGATATCCAGGGAGATACTGTAGCAGGATCAGGCCTCCACTGTAGTTTTTGTGATGCATGATCATAAATACCATTGCACATTACACTCTACACACAAGCTGGGAAAAAATCAAATCTTTCTTTGTGAGTTGCAAGAAATATTGTCTAAAAAATGGTATTCTATCAATGTTAATCTCAACATTTCATTGGCAATCTTTGATATTTTGGCTTGGAATGTTTTTCCCTGTTATAAATCAAAAGTACAAGGTTATAGGATTTGATCTGTGGGTTATGTCAGCCCAGAGGTTAGTTTAGAGTTTGACAAAATAACTAAACAAAAAAGTAGGATCATTTTCAACAATATTCATTCTCAAAGCCCTTGGTAAAAGTCATAATTTTAGCGCTGTCATCTAACATGTTATTCCTTTGACAAAACGTCATTACACAGCCAAATATTATCTGCATGATTAGCTTAAAATAAACTATCGGTCAAATGGAAGAGAAAGAATTAAAGAAGAATTACAAGCTTCACTTAAATCTTTTGAAAATAAAAGGATTGAATTTTCACTAGATGACTAAATTCTTTTTTCAAAGTTCTTGTATAAAACTTGTGAATAGGCAGAAGAAGCTACAATAAATCACACTTCATACTACCATAACTCAAATTCTAACCTTTCCCCTCCTTAGGTAGTTTCATCCCCTTTTGTCTTGAAGGTATTTCCAGGTATTTCCCAGGCCTGCAAGCTGAGGTTTTCCTTTATCCAAGGGTATCACTTCTCATGGTATGATTCATGGAACTACACTATCAAAATTCACAGTTGTCAACCAATATTCTTATTTTAAATTTATTAGAACATTGCTTTGAGGCCATGCATGAACTGCCTAGACCAGACTGATTTCAACTAGCTAGAGGTGACTATTACCTAGGAAGGCATTACATAGCACCCTCTTTAGTTTTCACTTTATCATTTACTATTTTTTCAGCTCCAAAGAGGGTTGGCTAGCCACTCAATTAACCCCACCCCCAGATGTTAGAGACATCTGTCCTTGATTGCCAGCCAATGGTGGCAAAAAAAAAAGAACTAAGACTTTCTTTATTTACTTGCATTTTATTGGTCAAGTATGGCCAGCTTTTCATTGGTTATTTCATTGGTTAACGTTATGTACAATTCATCCAAATATATTTCACATGGTCAGTCAAGCATGAATTTTGAGCATAGCATACAAAATTGTAGATTGAAACTTGGCAATAATTATATTCCTCCTGAAAGTTCAACATGGCAATACTTCAAGAAGAGAGAGCATGGGAAATTTGAAGACCAGTGTAATTTAATATCCATTCGCTCTGAAATATTCAGCAAGTTTCTCCAGCACTGCCCAACAGGATCCAGCTTGCATACCCTCTGTATATCCTCCAATCAGAAGACACTTGTTTGTTTTAATTGCAACGGCACCTTCTTTACCCCGACAACAATTAATTGCCCTTCCTGGTTCTACTCTGATGAACATATATTTTGAATTGTTTAACGTTACACCCTTGGAATACAAAGGAGTAGGGTCTTTAGTGATGGCAGAAATGATTGCTTGCGCCTCACTTGGTAGGACCTGAAATTATAGCAAAGATTCCTCAGACTACTCAAATTTTTTTAAATGTTGGTTTTACATCTCTCAGCAGCTGCTTTACACAAAACAGAGGGGATTTATTCAGATTTTTTTATAAGTTAAAAAAAATGTTGTTAGGTTCTATCTGCCCTGACTTAGATCAGCCCAGAAAAAAAGCCTTCTAATATTAATGATGAGTGTGTCCATCCAGGTTCAACTTTATACAAGAAACTTGTAAGAAATATTGAAAGTGATATTGTTACCTAATCCGTCTTCATATCTTTTAGCATATTATCAACTGAGAGTAGATGTACAGTACAAAAACAACTTCTATTATATATTTCCTATTGGCTTTTAGTGAACAACACAATAATCTAAAAGAGGTTGTTATGACGCCATGACGCAAATCTCTTAATTTATGCAAAATATTCATTCTTCTTGCGAACTTTCCAGAGTCCTTTTTCACCTTTCAAGAATGAATTCATTCAAATAATTCATCACAAAGAGCTATAAAAGGTTTTTCTTCATCAACTGAAGTGTTATAGGCACTGTTACTGTTGGTAAATTATTCGAAAACCCCAATTGGGGACTTTGGCATCATGTTGGCTTTTTTATTAAGTCAATAAATTTAACACCGAAAACAATAAGCCAATATTACACACAATAATTAAAAGACACAAAACTTAAATTTACCCCAGTGATCGAAATAAAACTCCTTAATACTAGGAAGAGGAAGTTCCTGGCAATCTAAAAGCGATAAAAGAAGTTTTGGGGAGACAAAGTTTGTTTACTTTGGACGAAAGTTTATACTCACCACGAAATCTGCACTCGATGCGTATCGCTTGCCGTCTAATCCATGTATCGCTGCTTTAGAAACTTGACTTGTTCCTAGCAAACTCTCATCTATAAACTGCTGCCAGCCCATGGGTCATAGTATAGTAGCTAAGGTTAAGTTATTTTAGCTGTAAAGTACATTAAAGTTTGTACAATGGTACATGATGGAAACCAATTTGTGGTGTGGGCGGGCGTTCTTGGTCACACAGTCACTCTGTCACGCTATTCATCTTTCATGACAAATTCCTATTACGAATATTTTGAATGAATAAAATAGATGAACACTTATTTATATAGTCTATGCGCAAACAGATACCATTTATTCTAGCATTTTAAAAAATAACTGATTATAAGTTAACTATCTTAGATTTTTAAACTTTTTTACCTGTCAAATTTATATATCATATAGTTAACTGTTGTCTAAAAAAGCGACTTAGGAATAGAACTTCAAAAAATTTGCGTTTGACTACTAAGCTAAAGGAAAAAAAATCGTGGTCGTATAAAAAGCCAAGGTGCGAGAGCTACTAGAGAAAAACAATAAGTTGAGCATTCGACTATCCCCTCCCCACTGCGTGAAAATTGTACTAGAGCCCAGATTCCCATGCGCATCATTTGGCGGGAAAGAGGGTTTCTTCCATCTTCCATTTGTTGTTGCATTGAAAACTCTAAAAATTACTAAAATATTTAAACATTTTACATTTAAAACTTATGCCCTAAAGACTCAGAATATCAATAACAATATAATTGCATAATGGAGGCATTTCTCAAAGGACAGACTTCGGGGTTTACCTCCACCAAGCTGAAGAAAGCTGAAGGCCAAGGTTCTTCGAAGAAGACATCCATTCCTTGGGTAGAGAAATAGTGAGTTGGAAATTCTATGTGTATTCTTAAATTCAATGCTAAAGAAACCTAAATACACTGTATTCATAATTTCTTCTATGAAATATTTTATTCAAAAACACTAGTCATTAAAATAGCTTATTTTATTGTGAATTATTTTTTTAACAATCCTTTTTCCTTATCTTCAAGCGAGCTTATTAAATGCAATGCTCCTTAAGGCTACACACTATCAGTATGTGGACGATAATTTATCTATAGTTGTTCTACAGTTCTTTAAACAATGATTTTATTTAAACAACTGGGAATTCGAGGGGCCATTGAACAGCCTAAAAAGTGAGAGGGGTTAAGAGTGAGACTAGTAGGGGAAATAGAGGGGCTGAGATTAGAAAATATAAAAGACTATAGGAGTAAAGGGAAAAAGTATAGCCTCTCCTCCCCTATGCCTCACTCCTTCCACGGCCCATGAATTTCTGTTTTCTTACTAAGTCGGCCTAAATCGATGGATGAAGTTGCCCATCAAGACGAGGTTGTCATGGTGCTGAAGAAGACCCTTGAAGGTGCTGATCTGCCGAACCTTCTTTTCTATGGACCCCCTGGAACTGGAAAGACTTCTACCATACTAGCTGTAGCTAGACAACTCTATGGGTAAGATCAGTGATTTTAATTTTATTGTATAATCCATGGGTTTTTACAGTGGATTTCACTTAACTTTTGACAATCGGGTTCCAAAGTTTGTTCAGAAGTTCTGAAGTTCACTGACGAACTTCATATATTCGTTACAATGTTTGAACCAAATTACTTACATCTTGATTATTAATTTACATCTTAAATTTAGATAGGCTATTAGTCTAATCAAAAGATACAATCTTTGAGACTGAATGTTATTTTTCAGACATGACTTATACAAATCAAGAGTTTTAGAGCTCAATGCTTCAGATGAGCGTGGTATACAGGTAAGACATGCAGCTAGAAATAAATACGTTCTTGACTACTAGTCTGATGGAATTAACATACAAATGTAGCATATATATATATATTTTTTTCTTTCCTATAGCTTTTTATTGTGCTTTAATATTTATAAAATTAGGGGGTTAGATTGCAATTTGGAGGTAAGTTCTGTTTCTTTCTCCCGTCAGACCCCATTTTATTTTGACTTTTCATACTAATGTGTCATAGTTATTTAATTCTGTCGTAATGTATTGTTTGTCACAAACTCATGAAACTAAACTAAACTAAACTTGATACTCCAATACATAACTTCCATACCATCCCACTTCTGACACCATAATGTAACAGGTTTCCTCAATCCCTTATATATCTGTCAAGGGTCCTTTTATTATTTACTATACATACTATAAAGAGAATTTAACAGTGACATATAGAGTGGCTAAATTAGAAGTTTATTTTATAGAGAAAGGAACACCAAATATATTCCTTCTCGTTGCTGCTGTATTTTTAGGTCGTCAGGGAAAAGGTGAAGAACTTTGCTCAATTGTCTGCTGCTGCATTTAGATCAGAGTAAGTTCCTGCTTCCTTGAATCCAAAAAAACTTTATTGGTTTGATACGGTGCAAACCTTATATCCATGAAATAGCACAAAAACTTAATAGCATTAAATTTCCACATTATTTCTTTTGTTTTTAATTGTTTCCTTGGTGCTATTTTGTACTTATTACTTAGTACTATTTCACAGATATATGGTTTGCACCCTACACATTTTATACAATTTTGTCTTTTATATTACCAGTATACCTAAAATTAAGGCTTTTGTTAAACAGTTTATTCATTTTGGTAATAACGTGATGTAACCTAGACAACATACTACCCTCTCCCCTGCATGGACCACAGCCACAAACACTCTTTGGCATCTACAATTTATGCTTCTTTAAGTCAAAATACTTATTGGTTAAGAAAATTAAAATTGTGATCTGTAATTATTAGTTTCTAGGCTAAATAATTTAAAAAACAGAAGGTTTAAGTTTTTTGGTGTTTTTTTTCTACAGTGGTAAACCCTGCCCGCCATTTAAATTGGTGATCCTTGATGAGGCTGATTCAATGACTCCAAGTGCTCAGGTTTGCTATAAATAATATACTTATATCACAACTGGAATATCACCTTTAAGGCTGCTCATCCACAAACTCAATTCAAATATTCTGTGCACTGAACACATCAAACTCATTTGTTGTTTTGATTTTTGACAATGGGAAAAAATATGTAGCTGACACAACGTTACTGCTCAATTTTGTCCAGGCTGCACTGAGACGAACTATGGAAAAACAAACAAAAAATACAAGATTTTGTCTCATTTGTAACTATGTCAGCAGGTAACTGTTTGTTTTAGATACAAAACAAGAAATAGAAAATGTATGATTGCTGTCTGCAGTTATAAAGCAAACATGAAATGGCAGAACATTAGACAAGTGTTAAGTGAAGAATAATACAAAGTGGAGTTCTTCTCAACACTTCTTGAGTGTTCTTCCAATTTACAGGTGCTTTATAGCTGGACACAGTGCAGCAAACAACTATTTTATTCCTTTTATAAAGTACATTTTAGAACTGTCTTTTTTTTTTTTGGAAATAGAAAGTGTGTGCATGTAAAACATGCATCACTGACCCATCAGAAAAAGATATTAACAGTTATTTTATAATACTCATAAGAATATGATATTTTATAGCTTCAATAGGAGCGATTAAAAGCTCATTTACTCAATCATCCCAACTGTTTACCTCAATTGTATCACTGGTTTTCTCCCATTCTACCCTCTTGTTACTCGTGTTACTAACAAGGCACAGGTAACCCAGCTAATTTTTCTTGAAATGTGAATTATTGATATTCTATTTATAGGATCATTGAGCCATTGACATCAAGATGCTCTAAGTTCAGGTTTAAGCCTCTAGATTCTGGTATACTAGATACAAGATTAAAGGACATTTGTGACAAAGAGCAAATAAAACATGAAGATCAGGTAAAAAAATTCAATTAACCTTACTCAAATGGTGTGTGGAGATTCAGGCATCATTTCATAACTATAAATATGCAAGTTTTGGCCATACCCTCTAGTGCAGGTGGGGGTCACTCTTCTCACCAAGACTTGCTAGTAAGTTTTGTTCCTACTAGCAAATATTTCAAAGTAACTAGCGTTAGCTTGCAGCAAATAACAAACTTTACTTGATGCAGGTTCTAAACTATTCAGTCCTTCAATTTTGGGACTGGGGTCCAAAAATGTGGTCCAAAAATGTATATACTCGCTAAATACAAAATTTCACGAGCATTTTGCTCGTTTGTAATTAGTGTTGATTTCATGCCCTTACCACTACACTTAAAAAATAGAAACGATAATAATGTTTAACTGAAAGGACTTGAATAGCAAATGCAAAAAATATGATGTGCAGAAAAAATACAGATTGATCACAATAGTTAAACTTAAAGACATACAAAAAATAATACTCAAGGGAATGACACATAGTCTGAAATGACAGCGTTCAATTGCTATTTATTAAATCACAGATAAAGATTTTTAATTTTTTTTTCAATTTTTCCTAGGCCATAGAAGAAATAATAAAAACATCTGAAGGAGATATGAGAAAAGTAAGGGAATTTGATAGCTCTTTTGTTCTTTCCCAAAACTATCCTGTACAGTTTCCCATAACATTTCATTCATTATGCTGAGACTGAGTTCTTGCTAATCCTTTGAACAGGCAATAACGTTCTTACAAAGTGCACACAGATTAAAATCAGATGCAGGAATATGTGCCAAGGATATCATAGACATTGCTGGGGTAAGATATTTTATGACATTTTTTAGCCAGAACACACAATAGTTTTGCAACCATTGCTGATGATGTTTATGATGATGATAGTATTAATGATCATATATATATATTAATGATAATGATACACTGATACAGTTAATATTGATTACGATATTAATAAGATGATATTAAGTGATGATGTTGCTACTGCATATGAATATGATGATGATGATAATGGCAGTAACGATGATGATGATGGCAGTAACGATGATGATGATAATGATAACAGTAACGATGATGATGATAATGATAACAGTAACGATGATGATGATGATGGCAGTAACGATGATGATGATCTCAGTAACGATGATGATGATGATGGCAGTAATGATGATGATGATGGCAGTAATGATGATGATAATGATGGTACTAATGATGATGATGAAAATATTGGTATTGATGATGATGGTGATCATAATTTCAGGTAATACCAGATAAAATGATTGCCGATTTATTTGAAGCATGTAGATCTGATTCTTATGAAAAACTTGAGGCAACTGTCAAGGTATGGCAATTATTATCTTTTTTTTTGATCTGCTTCATTATTTTTTAAGAAACTAATTGTGCATTACTATGAATAAAACTGACAACATGAAGTGTTAATTTTTTCAATAGGAAATTATTGCCGAAGGGCATGCAGCTGCTCAATTGATAAGTCAGGTGAGTGTGCATATTAAAGCATGCCTGAACAGAACTTTAGAAGCAGAAATTAAAAATAATTTTTTTACCTACAGATTCATGATGATGTTATTCAGATGACAGACTTAAATGACCATCAAAAATCAGCCATAACAGAAAAATTAGCTGTAAGTTGTTAACTACTTTATATTTTTTCTGATTTTCTATATACATATATGGAGAAAATCATCCATCCATCCATCCATCCATCCATCCATCCATCCATCCATCCATCCATCCATCCATCCATCCATCCATCCATCCATCCATCCATCNATCCATCCATCCATCCATCCATCCATCCATTCAATCAATTATTTCATTCGTTTCCCACTTTTCCACAGGTGGTTGACAAGTGTCTGACAGATGGTGCTGATGAGTACCTTCAGATCTTAAGCCTTAGTTCGCTGATGATGCAACAATTTTGCCATGGTGGAAGTGTCTAGTCCTAAACCCCTTACAAGGTTAAAACGTTGTAAAACCAGCTTACAGTCCTTCCTGATAGACATCCTTTCCTTGGGCAAATCCTAGGTGTAAAGTTTTTCACATTCCAGACCACGTGTCATTCCCTATAGTATCATTTCTTTGTTTTTCAGGGGCATATGCCTATAACGAGCTTCTCAAGTAAAACGCCTCGATTGACGTCATCCAAAACGTGCTTCGTCACGACGAAGCTTTTTAAGTACGTGCTATTGAGAACGCCTGTAAATTATACACTTTTCTATGCAGATAAAATAAAGCAAGACAAGTAAGTTGTTTTGGTAGTAACAAGAAGTGAAGTGCAAAGCTTGCCAAAGATTTTGGTACGCAAAGTACAAACTCTCTCTACTCTACGACAAAAAAATAAAGTGCGTGCAGGAGGTAATACGGGCAACATTCCTTCTGCAACTTGCAACTATGACATTGCGTGACAATTTGCACAATTTTGTATCACATAATATCGAACCTTAAGTAATCCAGATTTCGTAGTATTTTGATTCTAGTTACATTATTGAACGCAGTTATTAATGATGATCGTTCAATGTTGCCGTTTGGTAAAAACAAGTACGTAAAGAAAGAGAAATAATGTGCTCGCCGTGGGCTTCCTGTGCATTACATAAGTCGAGGAGGCTTAGGAATATAAGCGTCATCATTGAGAGCAATCATGCTATATTTCATACGAAACTGCAGTATCAAGATAAAAACTGCCAAGAGTTAAAATTTTAACAAAATATCGTTTTTTTCTCTACGTGAAAGAGCAAGCAAGATGGTAGTTGGATTTTTCTTTAAGAGGGTTATTCCAACAGTGTTTTTATATTACGGAGCAGTTCAGATGTATTTAGTGTACCACTTGTACACTAGCGAATCCATGATTCGTGCTCCAAGCTCCCCAGCCATCGAACCAACAGAATCTAGAAAGAAGCTTGTTGAAAACGTGTTAGCCATTTACCAATGTAGAGCTACTCCACAGTCCTTTGACACCTTCACTAATGACGTTCAGTGTGAAGATCACAGTGCTTATCTTGAGGGGTTGGATGCGCTCAAAAACGGTGCGTATTTTGCAAGAAATTACGCAAAAGCAGAGACCCTCAGTCTGAAAGAGCATCACTTCCAGGATCAATTCATCTTGGAGCTGAAGCAAAAGTACACGATGGGTTATTTAAAAATGAATTTTCCATCGGTTTTGTACGCGGAACTTGAGGGGAAAGGTCGAGATGAGAAAGTAAAAAAGTTTCGCGATGAATGGTACGGCAAGACCCTGATAACACCCGAGAACACCCCCTTTGCCTTCACTGGGGTATCTGCGCACTTCTTCAGACGAATACATGGACGATTGTTCAACGTCTTTAATTTTGCGCCTCCAAAAGAATAAAGGTGTAATTCGTCACAGGGCTGCAAAGGCCGGAACGATCTCAAAACTTTGATTAGTAAGCAAGGCTTGTCAACAAAGCCTACATGTTTTCCAATAACAGGCTACTTTTACTGGCAACCCTAATCAAAAGATTTAACTTAAGTATTGCTGTTTTTTAAGAATCATACTTTGTCCCCATTTTACCCTAACTTGAAGCAAGGGTGGTATGCGCTGCTAATGCGTCGCCTCAACAATACGATTCGGGTTCGATCTCCGTGCAATAAAGCTGCTTGTCTCTTGCTTCGAGGGTTTTTTGCGGGGCTCTTCGGTTTTCTGTCTCGTCACGCAACGCTCAGTGGGGAGGGAGCGTTGCGTGACGACGACAAGTACTGCTGCGGGGGTACTACAGGTTTTCCTTCCGCGAAATTCAACTTTTAAATTCGGCGTCGAGCGCCTCTGTCTCGGAAGACTGACCAATCACTCCCTGCATGTGAATCAGATATTTTCTTGGAATAGCATATGATTGTTATCTAGGTACCTTTCCTATAAGAAGGGTCTCCGTGCAAGAAACACCTTGATGGACTTCACCAAAATTTATGGTCACCACGACGATTCCGCGCGTGCTATTGAAAAAAATTGTAAATCCTGCATCAAAAAAAATAAAAACCAAGCTAATTTGTTATGATGGTAACACTGAGTGAAGCGGATAGCTTCTGCAAGGATTTTGTTTCGCAAAGAGTAGCAGGTCGAGCTCTACGCTCTTCAAAACAACAAAATTGTTGCGCGCGACATACAATCCTATTTGTAATACGAGCACCATCGGTTCTGCAAATATTGCAACGCAACGATGAGTTGCGCGACAATTTGCACGATTTTGTAGGCATTGATACCGCACATTGAGCAATTAGGGTTATAACGAATTTTGATTCCGGGTAAACTATTCACAGGCATTGATGTGCCCATCTGTTCTACGCATATGATGTGACTTATTTTTTTCAAGGTCGAGCTCAGTCACGCTCTTTACGGAAACGATTTTGATCGCTCGAAAACAAGACCAGTGTCTCCCATTCTTTTATCTTGACAATTTATAAATAATCTATATATTATAAATTTGAAGGAATAAATTATGGGAAGGTCATAATGAAACACGTATGGGCTTCCTGTGTATTGGATTAGTTGAGGAGGGATAGGTCGAATTACTTGCAGCGTCCTTGCGTAATGCAATGCAACGTGCATTAGCAAAGAAGGCAAAGTTTATAAAACAATGTGAACATAACAATTTCATGAATTTCTTTTCTTTGTACGAGAAAGAGCAATCAAGATGGTCGTCGGATTTTTCTTTAAGAGGGTTATCCCAACAGCGTTTTTATATTACGGAGCAGTTCAGATGTATTTAGTGTACCACTTGTACACTAGCGAATCCATGATTCGTGCTCCAAGCTCCCCAGCCATCGAACCAACCGAATCTAGAAAGAAGCTTGTTGAGAACCTTTTAGCCATTTGCCAATCCAGAGCAACGAAACAGACATTTGACACCTTTACTAACGATGTTCAGTTTGAAGATCACAGTTTTTACGTCGAGGGGCTGGAATTGATCAAAAACACTGCGTATTTTTTCAGGAATAACGTAAAGGTAGAGACGCTCGATATGAAAGAGCATCATTTCCAAGACCAATTCATCTTGGAGCTGAAGCAAAAGTACACAATGGGTTATTTGAAAATGAATTTTCCATCGGTTGTTTATGTGGAACTTGAGGGGAAAGGACGAGATGAGAAAGTGAAGAAGTTTCGCGATGAATGGTACGGCAAGACCCTGATAACACCGGAGAACACCCCCTTTGCCTCCACTGGGGTATCTGCGCACTTCTTCAGACGAATACATGGACGATTGCTCAATATCTTAAATTTTGTGCCTCCAAAAGAATAAAGGTGTAGTTCCCCAAAGGGTTGCTTGTTCATTGGGGTTGACTGCCCATCATGATCTGCCAATCAGGTTATACATCCATCAACCATTAAACTGGAACAGATATAAAACTCTTGCTTGCTCAACCAAAACACTTATAACAGTAATGAATGTGTTGTAATTGTTCCACGTTCAGAAAGCAAGGGTTTTTACTTTCAATATGGATTCAGGGGTGCATGGCTGAGGATGGTAAGGAATTAGGATCACTTGGTAAGATATCCCAATGGAGACCTTAACCTTTTTATCATACGCCTAAACTCACTGGCCAATTTCAGCAGAAGATTCTGTAGGTATAGTTTAATAAATGAGCAGAAGTGTTTTATCAGGTTTAAGACCACGAGGTGTAGCCAAGTGGTAAGACTTGATAAAACATGATCTGCAAGTTTATTGAACGACTTCAAAAATTCATGAATAATTGATAAGCATTTAGGGTTCTTATTTGTGCCATGCGCTTGTACTCTTGGTCCTTTATAAAAATTTCAAAATAGCAATATAGCCTTGTTATAGTATATATAGTAAGCATAACACATAGCAGTAGACGCCAAATTCAYTGTTTTCTTTTATTTTACTTTGACTATTACTCACTAATTATACAATTTTGCTTCACTGATTAAATAAAATGACTCTATATATTTAGGTATCATTCCCATTTAGAGGAGACATGTTATTACTCAACCAAGCAAACAAAAGCACCGTGTGACTGGATTCTTCATTATTCATTTCGTAAAGTTATTAATTTTCAATCAACACTTTTTATAATAAATATTTTTGACATTCATTATCTTCAACTTGTCACTCATCTTTTGATTCAGTATAATTTTGTACGTGCAATATTTGTAGATTTTATGAATTAAAAAGTGTGTTCACTCACTCATAAATATAACAGTTGTCCATAAATTATAATTTGTGAAACAATGTGAATCTTAAATAGCATTGTACTGTATGAGTATGATTACAAGCACTTCCTTCGCTTCCCCCTTTGAAAACAGTGCTTTTGCAGGATGAAGGTATAATATTTGGCAAAATTTTATTTGTCCACGTTTTTGATATTGATGAAAGTATAGCTTTTTGTTAACAATAGAGGGGCATCAAATTCCTTGCATCAAATTGCTTTTTGGCGCTAGCTTGGTTTGTGTTACGGTCACCAAAAAGTTTGGACATTTTTCTCGGATTCCCATACAAATTCACTGACTTTAAATAGAAAATTTAGGTAGATTTCTTTAATTAGCTCTCCTAACAGCAGTAAGAAAAGCTTCAATCAAGCTAGAAAAATGATCACTTACTTGTATTTAGAGAACTAACTAAACATTAACTAAGTAAATAGTTCATTTAGAGTCAGTACATTTATACGAAAATTCGAGAACAATGTCCGAACTTTTTGGTGACCATAACACAATCTAAAACAATTTATACCCTGTGACGGCTAGCGCTGAAAAGGTGATTTGAATCCCACAATGGACCCCTCCCAATAAAAAATGAATGGTCCCTTACCAGATCATCTTAAATACATTTGTAAGAATTCTTTTGTAAATATCACAGTGACTGTAACTAAGAAAATAATAAAGCCTAGTTTTTGGTACAATGGATTAGAATAAGAACAAACAACTTCATGTCTACCAGGAGGAAGAACAATACTCATGAGGTTTGGTATCACATGATGTACTTTAACTTCATGCCATTTTTCATATTCCTGGTCTGTTTCTTTTGGATCATCATGATCATTCTCTTTATATCTTAATGTCGTAGGTTTTGCATATCGGCAGGACCAGTAAGGGTGGTAAGAAACTTTAAGGAGTAGGTGCTCAGTAGAATAAAAATCCTGAAAAAGGTAATGAAATCATCACGGAAAGTATTATTGTGGGGTAATTTCTTTAAGCTTCACCTTTAATCTTACAGACTCGGGTCTGTCCCATCCAGGTCACGGGTCCAGTGTACCTGTGTACCCTGCCCCTAGGATCTTGTTCATGTTTGTAAAATGTTACAAAAAGAAACTTAAGTTGGAGAATAAATTGATGGATTTGAAATGGCCACCTCACCTTACTGAATGCCTCTTGAGGAATCTCTACTATAGCACTATATTCATTATTCTTTGTGATTTCCTTGAGTACCTTGGATCTGACAGCTTGCCATAGATACTGCTTCATCACACTCTCCAGGAAGATGTCATCAGATACATCAGATCCATCCAAGGTCCATGTTGCCACAGGAGTTTTATTAGGTCTTAATGAATTTATTAGCCAAGATAGAGAGCCATACCATTTTAATGGCAACTGGGTATCTTTTGATGAAACATTGACGTTGGCATAGATCGACGTAATTTTTGGGTTAATGGCAAGAACTGCATTAACCTGGTAGATCTGTGTTAGGCTTCTAACGACTGCCCTTATGTCTTTAAGGTTCCCTTGGACCATCCCTGGAACAAAAACAAACTCAAAGTACCCATATTCCTGGTCAGGTGACCTTATGAAAATCTGTGTGTCATTGTCAAGTTTCATAAGTTCTATGAGATTGCATTTTTGTAAAAATTCTGTCCTTACTCCCGAACTGCTGGCAAATATATATCGAATATTGAAAAGCCTCATGAGGTCTGGAAACCAAGGAGTGACATTCAGGTCGGGCTGAAATGATTCCAGATAGAACACAGACAAGGTGTCATGATAACCTCTAGAATATGTTTGTATCCCTATAATTAATGAATAAACATTTGTTAATATTATGAGGATAAAAGAACTCCATGTTAAATTTTCATTTTAATGTGGTTACCATAGCAACAGGATATTTGATTGCAACCTTAATTATTGTCGTTTACCAAAAATGTCTATTTCTGTCAGGAGCAATACATTCTACCCAAAAGATTGTTGTTTCAAAAGTTGGTTAAATCTTTAAATAATTCAAAATGTTTATTTAAAAACCGGTTTTACTGACCGGGTTTTCTGGTAAAATATGGCAGAAACGTCATTTCCCATGGCCCTTCAATACCTGCAAAAGTAACACGTCACTTTTACTAATGGCTTTTAATGACAATAAAAATGATTATAGGTAGATAGTAAAATTATCAAAGACAGATTTATCACATTTTTCTAAATCAAAAAATTGTAGCAATAAAATTGTCATTCATAATGCTATTGGGCTCCCTGTGGTACGCGTGGAGGTTCAATATCCAAAATGGCGGTTGTTAACGTGACAGTGTTTACAGCGTCCTTCTAAAGCATTCATAAACAAAACGCTAAAAAGGACGCTAAAACCCCAACCACAGTAGATAAGCCACAGAAAGGTAAGCACGAACGGCGTTATTAGTGAAGGTATTGTTATTTCTATAAGGGGAAAATACAATTAATGAGTGGAAAAATCTTTTGAAAGACTTGAAAAACAAAGCCAAGTAAGTTACCTATGTGTGAGCTTTACTTTACGTGAACCAAGATGGAATGGTTATGCCCTGCCAGTATTCTTTACACTGGCGTCCAAAGCTACACTGCTTTTCACGTCCTTTTAAGTCCGCAAAAAATTCGCCGACCAAAAAGTTCAGATCCTGACTCTCCTCCCTTGGAACCCGACAACGTGAATGAAATCGCCGAATCAAGGAAAAAGATCGTCGAGAATATTTTCTCCCTTTACCAATTCAAATACACGGACAGAACCTTTGATATTTTATCAGAAAATGTTACTTTTGAAGATCCTGCGGTTTACCTAAAGGGAGTGGAGTCATTAAAAAATGGCTTCAATTTGGTTAAATCTTTTGTAAGGAATTCTGAAACCATAGAAGCGGAGGAACACCACTTTGAACATGAAATGAGGATTGATTTTACGCAAAAATACACTTCAATCTTGGGCATCCCTTTTACTATTACCTCAGCATTGTACTTAAAGCTAGAAGGGGAGCTAGGAAAGGAGAAAGTCATTGGAGTGATTGAGGAATGGGGCAAGAAGTGTCTGTTAAATGGTCATAACACGCCTTTTGTGACTGGCAGTATGGCTACAACCTATAGGAAAGTGCATGGGAAAATCTGTAGTTTCTTCCCAAGATTCAACCACTGTTTCAATTCAAAGGTGGCAGACGGTGGCGAGACGTATGAAGAAATAAAATGAAAGTGGCAAAAAGGATAAAATGGAGAACTCTTTTTAAATGGAATAAATTCCCAAGAATTTAATTTTCCCTTTTCATGGTTATATGCATCTTGTAAGAGTTTGCATGTGTTTTTGACAAGAGCTTTCAAGGAAATAAGATATATGATTTCCTTTAAAAACACCTCTGCTACAGTATTATTATCTATTTACTTCCAATTTTCAAATTTCCTACAGTATTATATATTTACTGTAGATTTTCGGATTTCATGGCATCTTTTTTTGAATTTGTTTCAAAAAAATATTTATATGCTTTAAAAAATCTGGGAAACAGTTTCTTTCCTTAAATCCCCTTTTAAAAATATATTTATAATCATGATAGAAAAAATAATTTATAAATTTGATTAATACCAAGAGTAGGTAAGTTTTATCTTATAATATTTATCACATTAACACTAATTCAAGTCAACAGCTTATAATTTTATTCATTGTGTAGTTCCAGAAAATGTCCATACCCCCACCACAGAGGAAATTTCTTAAAGGATTCCCCAATAACTTGCAATTTTCTTCCATACAAACTCTGTAATTTTGATCTTTTTCTGACCTCTCTCCCTTCCAGAATTTCCAATTTCCTCCAAGGGTGGAGTATGGATATTTTCCACACTCTATATTTGATCTATCTGACAGGCTTATTCATTAGTTAATAACTACACAATTTGTTTCAAGATGGTTAGACCCAATTTATCTAGTCTCCTATACGTCTGCCGTTAGGGTAAATTATGAAGCAACACTATAACAAGCTGCTTGTTTGGGAAAAGGGTCTAGTGTGACAACCAAACAGCAAGTGCAGGAGATTATGATTTGTTATGTTTTAAATAACACTATGATTCACTTTTTAGAGATTTGAAGCATATTTTGTTTATGTATCATCTTGTTTCATGCCTTTGTTGATGGAGGATAGATTTATGTTGCTTCTCTGGCCCCGTCTGATTAATTTGGACACTCGGATGAAGGAAACATTATTATGGTACTTGAGAAAACCAAAATTGCACATTAAAAGCAAAGGTTGGATTCAAATTGTTTATCATATCTTGGAAAATGAATTGTGTAGAATATATATGACCAAGCCTTAGATACATTATTCAATACGTTTTAAAAAGATATTTATTAAATTGCTGTACAACGGCAAAACAAAGGGAAACTGAAGACGCTAGCTATTCACATACTAGACATTCCTCACAGAGAATAGTTAACTTTTAGTGTTAGATATAAAAATTATATTGCAGTATCATTTAATGACAGATAATAAATACACACATATTTATTAAGCATTAGTATATTATCGTTAATTAATAATTTTTAACTTTTAATGCTAAATATTTTAATATCTAGTCTATGATATTCTACAAACGGTATTTACTTGAAAAGTAGCAAGATATCAAAAATATTTTAAAAAACACGCATTTATCGTTCTACTGTAGCTCAAAACAGTTCTTTGTCAAGCCAAATTACTAGTTTTTAGATTAAACAAAAAAAAAGCTATAAAGTATCAACTGAGTTAATTGTGAGTTCTATATAAAATTTGGTGGTTTTAGGGGATCCCATGGTTGTTCGTATGATATAATTTATTTAATAAAAATAAACGCCTTATTTATCTTTTTTTTTTTTTTTTTTTTTTTTTTTTTTTTTGTTGTTGTCTTAATTGAGAGAACTGGGTGCAACTTTTTTGATGCCTGTTAACTACTGGAAAAAATCCATTCCGTTATACGGCTGCATTTGTTACACTAGATGCAGCCAAAAACAAGTGACTGGAATCCTGCCAAAAATTCGTGTTCGTACAAGTAAATTGCTTTGAGAATTGATATGTGATGTCCTTTCGTTCATAATTGAAGTCCATTTGGAGTACCAAAAAAGATTGAATGATTTTTCATGCCATTTTCTGACTAACGTAGATTTTGGTGGTTCGAAATATTTTCTTTAAAATATGTATTAATTACTACTACGTAGTAATAAAAAAATGTATTGAGGCGGGCCAAAAACGAATGCCTTTGGGCTGTAAACTGACAACATTATAACTAATATTTCAAAAGAATTTTTTACGTTTGAATAGCTTCCTAATTAAGGTAAACGGTGTTTTTCTTCTTCTTTTTCAATGAAAACTATTTATATTATTCGTATTCATATGGCATATTTTTTGATAGATTGCAACCGTAATAATTAACATCGTTTACAAGTGGGCGGCTAGGACGGCTAGCTATGGACGGTTTCAAACGATATCAGTAATAAATTCGTGGGCGCTTTCAAATATAGGTACGGTATCAGGTACGTTCACGAGATAAAACGTTATCGCATTCCGTACCTAGAAAACATCTATTTTATATTTTCTCATTTTTGAACACTCACCAAATTGTTTGTTGCCATAGAGACGGCCGCTGACCGGATATTGCTTCAACTTCATTAGAGAATGCTGTAGCTCTTCACTCATTTCAGTGACTGTAAGGTTGTTATTGAGAACAACCAGCTGACTGCTAAGGTAGATGGGCGCAAAAACAAGCATGAAAATGACAAGAACTTTGTCCGTTGTGTAGCCAGTAACCTTGGTAACGAATCTACAAGCGTGAATCAGGATACAGGAGGACCCCACTGCGAACAGTAACAAACCGAAAAAATGTAGACCATTCAAGTAGCGCAAGGATTCCATATCGCTGTGGAAGGGAATCAGATCATACCAGGGTCCAAATGTCCCTCTTCCGAGGAACAGAATCAAAGAAACAAAGAAAGACATGCCTAGCCATGTGTATAGAGTCTGTTGCCTTGCTTTGGAAGCTAGCGCGACGTCAGTATGTGCCGCCTCTTTGTCTCGTGGATTATGGCCAAGAAAAACACACGACAAGCCAGTGAGGAGGCCTAACGTGATGAATGGAAACGTCCGTCCAAAGTCGTAGATCTCGCCAGATAACAGTTTTCTGATCACAATACTTATGTTGTGCGCGTTTGTGGTATCATATTTCCATGGCAACCCCCCGATGTACTGAAAACAGTACAGAGTTGGAAGCAGCCACCATCCACAGTAAACTAACGACGTAACATGCACATCGAAGGCTCGTGCGCACACTGACGCGAAGTTCATAGCAGTTCTGTTGAAGAAAATTTCAACAAGGAGAAATGAAGCTATGATTGTGCCTGTTAACAACACTAAATAGATCCCAAATATAGAATGAGAGAGAAGATTGAGAGCGATCACCATCACAACTGCGTCTCTTGATCCTTTCCCGTAGATGATGTACTGGTATGCAAATCCAACTATGAACAGAAAACAGAATTTTCATCAAAAACAAACTGTTACATGTCTAATATTAATAGTCAAATTGCCTTTCTCGGTCTTTAACGAAGGCTATCACAGAATTCTTGCAGTAGGTACACGGCTAGAATTTGCACACGTTATACTAGAGATTTGGGACTGATTCCCTGGGGATGTTCTCATAATATTTTCTGATATAGAGAGCAACTCAACGTGCGTCTTCTCGATTCAGTTCGTTTTGATGTTCTATTAATAATCATTTAAACCATTTTGGGCATAATTTTATTATACCACATGATCGCCAGCTGCCAAAGAAGTTCAGCATTTTCTATGTCGCAGTGCTTCAGTTGAAGACCTGTTTAGGAGAATCAAGGGAACCGTAGCGATAGTGCACTCGCCTCTCCTAGTGTGTCAGAGGAAATTCCTAGAGTACTCTACATCAAATGTGTATGGTTAGAGTTTGCTAGCTAGGTTTCTACCTCGATGCAAGGGTTTTTCTCTGGGTTCTCCGGTTTTCCTCCCTCCGCAAAACCGGTAACATTCCAATTCGATGTTTGAGTTAGCTGTATCATAACTTAAATTATGATCAGCTCAGAGGGCTCAGGGTTCGATCCGCGAGTTAACCATACCCTGACTTTGAACATTCCAGAGTTTTTCAGGGTTAGATCTATGAGTTAGCCGTTCCTTGACTTTGATCAGCCCAGAGGTTGTTTCAGGGTTGGATCTGTGAGTTAGCCGTGCAATGACTTAGATCAGCCTAGAGGTTCTTTCAGGGTTTTATCTGTGAGTTAGCCGTTCCTCGACTTTGATCAGCCCAGAGGTTGTTTCAAGTTATCGATAAAATATGAAGCTTTCTTATCAAAGCGATCATTTCTCGTGTTTACTGTCCCCAGTTGACTAAAGTATTACTTACCAGCAACAGGCAGCGTTATCATTCCATATGCTTGAGTGTAGAGACCGTATTTACGAAACGCAGATAACTCTAAGCCAAAATCAACCCAGCTATGCAAGGAAAATAAACACAGGGTGACCATAGATGACTGAAGGCACGTCATGCCAATGCGTTGCGTGCCAAAATACCATGAAAAGGGCATGGCAGTCAAAAGCAAGAAGAACAGCCAACGGAACGCAAGGAAAGGACTGACGTATCTGTGAATAGAATGATTGACAATGAGAATTGATCTTACTCCTCTCTCTCTTTTTGATCTGTTAGTGCGCGCAAAAGCACGATGCATATCAAGGATTCATCTTGAATGCGCGCATTTGTTTTCAGATCATATTAATCAATTTCTGCTATCAAAATAGTTTTACTTGCTCTTCTTTCACAAGGTTTCTAGTGTGTTTTTTGCGCTCATTTTTAACGACTTTTCGATGAATTTTGTCTAAAATATATATACTTATTGGTTGTGTTCAAGAGTTTAGCAAAGGGTCATAGTGATAAGATGGAAGATGGTTGCACTTATAAATGACTTATTGCGCGCAGTATTCATTCATTTCCGAAAACAAATTTTCATATTTTTTTTCAAATGCGCAGTCTTGGAAGTTTACCCTATTTCACCTCCGCCCCTCATCGCGATAACGTTTTACACGCCGCTACAATACTGAGATACAAAAAATCAATCGCATGATGAAATAATTAAATCCAAGCGAACACTCTATCCATCACATTGGCGCTATTTTCTACTGAAGGTAGTGTAGACCCCTTGCAGCACTTTGGAATGCAGCTCAATCTGGGGGACAAAACAATAGGTTCCAATTCTCAGGAGATTGGGATTGTATTGTTTTGTCCCCCAGATTGAGCTGCTTTGACTTCACATGCAAGGGGTCTATGGTCAAGTTTTCATTGATTCCGTATTTTGAAGATCTAGAGTTTAATGATACATGACGAGTAAACATGTATTGCTTTGTGTGGGAGAAGTAGGACTTCCGCTACATGTTGAAAGAAGTTGTTTTTGCTACACAAGTTGAAAGAGACCGAAAAATACATGGTGGCAGATTTACGTTGACAATTGCCTTACAAAAACACTCAACTTAAGGGTAGGCGGCTTCTGAGCACGTTCGTTATTTTTCCACTGTTCGTTAGATAATCGACAAACAAAACACCATGACGTCTTTGTCCCACTTGTCATTGCATCCTGTTGCGGGAAGGGGATGGGGGAGTGAGCAAACCGCAAACACCTTTTGGCATAAAAATTTCATTATCAACTTAATTAATCCGGTGAAAAGTGTTTCTTCGCAACAAGCGGTTTGGATTGCCTTTTATTTAGTTACATCGGGTTTTATCTATCTTGACCCTTTAGTTCCGCCGCATAGCTCCGCGTGCCACTATATACCACAGGATATTACCGCTAGGAACTCCCCTATGATTTCCCGCCAAAATTAATTAACACGTGCACGCATTCCTTGAATTTTGCTGAGGTTCGAATGAGGTTGTCGCTTAGACATGCTCAAGCGTTAACATATAGGGATTTTGTTTTGGATATAGAGACTTAGAGATTCAGTCGCCTTTTCCAGCCAAAATTGATGACATACCAGGTGCGTGTGCCTTTTGGCAAAGAGAGCGTCCGCCTCTCGAACGGTGCTGTGTTATTCAATAACTAGGCACGCGATTTTAAAACATTTTGAAATTAATAAGGATCTCAATCACTTGCCCTGAATCCTGCTCACAACGCGTTCTAGAAAATGCTGCAATATCAGACTCCATGCTTACTACTACATGTTCTTCTGCATGGTGTCATTTTTGGCGGCGATTTGTGATTCGTCTAAATTTAACCCCGCTGGGTCTTTCCAAGTAAGCAATGATTAAAATGCAAGTTAGCTAAGTTTACAGTTCAATTCGATGAATTCCAAGGCAAATTTTAATTCGTTGATCTTAAATGACGTCTAGTGACGATTATGACATCGAGTCAAACTCTTTCTTTCTTTCGTTTTTTCGTTCTTTCTTTCTTTCTTTTGCATTGTGATTATATCTTAATAATTTAGACTAACCGATTTAGGTATAGACTGAACAAAAAAGTTCAATATTCCGATAGCCATTGTCGTTTAGTGAGGCACATCAACATGCATCCAGGGAATTGGAGCCAGGTGGCGAGATAAAGTAGTCTTTTAACACGGAGGGGTTCAAGTACCTTCGAATGAATCTACAATTCCACTCATAGTAACATTGTACCCAGGTTAACGAGATGAACTAGTTTCGAAACATGACTACGAACACGGAGGGATTCAAATAGCTTTGAATAAACCTACAATTCCACTCCTCATTTTACACATAGTAACATTGTACCCAGGTTAACGAGATAAAGTATTCTTTAAATATGACTGCAAGCGCGGTGCGGAGGAGGGGTTCAAGTAGCTTCGAATAAATCCGCAGTTCCACACCTCACATTACACATAGTTCAAGTTGTCTCAACAAATTATGTACAAGCCGTGTGTGGCCTTTGCATCACGAGGTTAATAAGCATTTCTCTTTAAATCAAGTGATTGAACATCTTCCTTCCTGTGAACACCGCAACTATTTGTCCTTGAACTTGCGATTTCGTGCGCAGCACCGCAAGAATGTTGAGGGTACCATTCAACCATAGCAGACGCATCAACGACCCTGATAAAATGAAAAGAAAGCGAAAAAACGGCGGCAGAGCGAGAGATACCGAGTCGGGAATGATTGTATTCTTAATTGTACCCAGCTAGCTATTTGGAAGCATGCCATACAGTTGAGATCGTACGAAAAGATACATAACGCCAAACAATTATTGAAACGTGACGTTTATAAAAGGGTAGACACTGGCTCTTTGCATTATAAGAAAGCATTGAACTCTTTGATTCTTCAAACATCTCTCGCCTTAGAGAGCGTCGAAGCTATAGCAATCAATACTGGTATTCGCAATCTAGCTGTCGGTCGTGAGATTTTTGTTTTACTGTGAAATGAGGTTTGAATTTTCCCCTGAAGTAACAGAGAGTTCCATCAATGCAAGTCGTCACTTCCGGGTTGAGTCGATCGTCTGGGTCGATAGAAATACCTTATATCAAAATCCTGATTAGCCTGACTATCATTATTATTACAGCAGTGACTTTAGTCATGAAGGACGCGAACTTTTAATACTAGGGCTATATACTGACCCTGTTTAACGTCGATAATATACTCCTATTTTTAAATACGTTTCTTTTCATGGTTAATGGTGTTTCTCAGTAGCAAATTTGGAGTTGGTAAAAGCTTTAAAACTCCTTATTAAAAATATTTTTTCTCCTTTTACAAGTAAGCGTGGCACATATCGATCATATACGAAACATGCCTTGATGCTCCTATTTTAAACTATGTTTCTTTCATGGCTTTAAAACTCAGGTTTAAAAACTTTTTTGTGTGTGTGTTTTAAGCGCGGCCAACTGTTAATTATCCAAGAAGACAACTCTCTTTCAAGCTCAGAGAACTACCAAATTTCGTTTTTAAATGTTTTTGCAGTTTTGTTCAGTAAGTATAAACGAAGACAAAACTGCCAAATTCTGTGGTGTTCATGAGCCACATTATTCCAGCAGTTATGTATATACTAGGATGCAATATTGGACAACATAAGTTTGTACAGAGTAATTTAAAAGTTTCTCAGTAGATTAGTAGCTACATTTGAAAGAAGTATTAGAAAGCAAACATGTCTCTAGAAAAGAAAAGGATTATCCGCATAACTGGTTAACCAAGATTTAAATTAACCATGAAAAGGACAAGTAGTGTTCTGTTTTATATATATTCTTTCGGATTACAATTTCAGCCGCTGCAAACTTAATCTATATATTTATTCTATAGAGTGCATGCACTTTGTAAGAAATTGCACAAATTAGAAAGTTCACTAAATCTCAGAAGACCTCAGTAGACTAGTAGACTTAGTACGGATCCACCTCCCTGGTAGAACGTAGACCAACAAAACCGCTTTGCGCTATAGTTTGTAGGATTTTGCTAGTTAATTTCTTACGAATATATGGTATGTACTCTAGATGGGCAAATTGTTCAATGCGTCAGCTAAAAAGCGGCTACGTTAGCACCATCACTTGAAATTGCACGCGGCGAAAGCCGACTACGTACGTACCACTCACGCTATTGGCATGAAGTCAAATGTGTAGTTCGGATGACAATGTAAGTATGATATCATGAAAATTTGGTAAAATTTCTAGAAAAAGCGCCTCTACTACTACTATAGCGTTTCGAAACTACACGCTCTCCTTTTCGTTATTTAATAATAATAGTAACTAACGTGAAGTAAAGAATTATCAAAGAAGCACAACTCTAAGTTCATTAGTCACACGTGTTACGTAATAGTAATAGAGAGTTTTAGATTTTCGTTCATGGCAAACGTCAGTCGAACAGTGAAAAATTCTTTTAAATCATTGAAAAGGAATCGCAAATAATCCAAGTAGTATAAAGACAAAAGAATATTTTTGTGTGCTGAGAAAGTTTGTAAATAGCTCAATAAGTAAAACACACAAGAATACGATGAAAAAGTGGTCACGTTTTCCGTTTGCGGGAAGAAAAAAAGTCAATCTAAAACACTTTAATGTGAATGTCTTGGCGACCTCCATGCAAGTTCTCACGCGACTGAGCTCAAGTTGTACCTGATTAGGCATAACATGATAGTCACTGGACCTGTGACTTGCTCAAAACGTGCTCATTCGACATCTGATTCAAGGAAAATTGGTAAAATCTACTCCGAGTTAGAACTTTATATCCACCCTCTGCTTTTGACGCCATTAGAACTAGTAAATCTGCTAATCTTTTTTAGCATGCTATTTTTGTTGACTTAGTTGCTCTCTGCTCTCTTCCTCATCTGACAATGAACGCACGCAACCTTTTACAGACCTATCCTGACTTGTATAGAACATGATTCATGACATAATGGTCCACAACCTAAGGTATTGAAATTTTGTAAGCTTTAAGGGTAAAATTTTGTTCTTTGTTTGCGCGTTAAACCACCATCACTATTGTTATTCCAAGATTTTGAATGCTGGCTACGTGATATTGTCCACAGTTTGTTTTCAAAACATGTTTTCGTGGAAAATTTCTTTCGTTCAGGAAAACAAAGACTAGCACATTGAAAAAGTTAATAACAGTATTTTTCAGCGCAACAAAGTTGTAAGGTAACATGCGTCAAGCTGAGTTACAATACCCTTCACTCTTAGGGTACCTTGCTCGAAACCTAACGTATCCCTTACGACAACCCTCTCATCCACAGTTCTAAATATATCTTGCAATCATTGAAGCCGGAGTGAACTTTAAAACCTCACATCTGTGATACGTTTGGAAGTGCAATCATGGCTAGGTGGTAGGTGCGCATGAAAAGAATAAAATAGACAGCAACTGTAGATTTATTCATCATGTACAAGAGCAGTTCCCCTCTGCTCTCCGTCAAGCTACGCCCCTCAGTAGGATGTTCTCAGCTCAGTCAGGAATTATACTTGGAAACACTATAGTTGCGTGCTTATTGTCAGTCATAGGGTTTCTAATTCAAGCCCAGTCGCTAACACGGCATCTCGCAGCCTTTCTCGCGGACCAAATACAAGATTTTTTTACTGAATAAATGAACTTACCTCTCAAACAAGGTCATAAAAGCAGCGGTTACACAACAAGGAAGGGGCTGGTAAGCCAAGAAAATGGGATAACCCAGAGTAACGCCATCGTACCAAAGGTCTGTTTCCCACTGTTGTAGCTGTTGTTTAAGATGCAACGCTTCAGTGAAGTGTGAGTACATATCTCCCCCATCTGCAAGTCCATCTGCGCTCGTCAGGTAGTTACTCGAATGATAAAGCAAAGCTAGAGGTATCGAAGCACTGGCTGCTAGCAGAATGATAAGGCTTAACCAGCGAGGTATGTCACAAGGTACTCCTACATCTCTGAGGTCAGATATGTTGGGCTTACTAGCCGTGTTGTTCATTGCTACTCCACGCTCGTCCCAAAAAAAAAGCTCAGTTCCCTGAAAGCACGTCACATGGAATGACTTGGAATGAAATCACTGCATTTGACTGATGGGATCGAGATTGATGGAAATGTAATGCGCCCAATAAAACAACCACCATACAGGGATATAACCCCACTTTATTGGTTGCCGTGCAATCTAGTAAATATTGACATGCCAGCCGATTATGGACTGACTAGCTAGTATGGCACGGTTCCAAGTTTTGAACAGATCACCGCTGTAGCACTAGGAATCTCTCCCGTTGACTCACATCAGTTGTGCTACTGCCGAGTCACTTAATTTGCCGACTTTAGGCGTGAAACTTTCCCGTCAACAAATAAACTATAGGTCACTTAGCAATGTGCTATAACTGATGTGGATTATATCTTTTATGTGCCCTTCGTTCGGTTTTACTATACCAAACTGTAAGTTGATCCCAATGTCGAGATTCGAGTTAAGATTACAAGGGAGGAATGGGGGAAAAAATCTTAGTCTACATTCCTATTTGATGAGAGCATAGGCCTTTCGCAACTACGCATACTTTTTAGAGTTTCTTACGTTTTTTGTTTTGTTTGTTTATTGCCATTTTGGACTGGATGTCAATCATCGAATCGAAGGTCGAAGTACCTCATGACGTCACGTTATGCAAATCACCTCGCATACAAACGAGGCTGATTCAAGATGGCGTCTGAGAGAGAAAAACATTGAGTTCTTGTATCATTGTTGTTATTCCATTTAGTGCAAAATACTACGTCAAAACGCATCTTTTACAGCAACTATGAAAGAGTTCATATTCTATTACGACGTTGTTTGTCCATTCGCATACGTGGCTAGTAGAGTAATTGAGGGTTTTGCTAAGCGAACAGAATCAAAAATCATTTGGAAGCCTGTCCTTCTTGGTGAGTTTTGAACAACTTTTTAAAGCTTTGAAACTTCAAATAATTATCGAATCAAGAATCCTTAAAATTCAACTCATTGAATTTAAAGTAAGGCTATTTGATTACATAGCTGTCGGCATATTGTTAGGTGATGGTGGTGATCGTATTTCTTCGTCGAGTTTTGCGTGTTTGAAATGGTCGTCTCATGATTACGTCCCAACTTCATTATTATCGAGTTCCTCAATAGCACTTACAAAGATTAGAATCCACTGATATAGTTGAGCTTTCTGTAGATCAAATATTTGTTTAATATTAGCAATGAAAAAATGTATGAATAGGAATTTCTTTTCATTACGACCCACTCTTAGGAAGTCCATTTTTCCATATCCCTTGGAATTTTTCTGTGACATGTTCAAAGCTAAGCAATGAAAAGGGCTTACGAGGTCATTACAGTCAAACCCCATCATATGTCCACCCAGGGAATTAGGATTTAGCTTGTTAGGGTTTTGCAGAGGAAGGAAAACTGGAGAAAAACCTTTGAATAAAGAGAGGGACTTGGCTAACGCTTTTGAAATGGATCCAAACTCCAGGAGTCAAGCCCAAGACCCCAGAGGGGAGAGGCAAGTGCGCTGGCACTATGCCACTGTTGATTGGCCAAAGAAAACATAGATTATCCATTGACCTTCAAGAATATAGTTTTTCACTCCTTTTCCTTAAGGATTTGTGGAAACATTTTTATATGGTATATAACCAAGGAAGTGGGGGTTATCCTTTAGTAGATTAATGCACAGCAGAGATGCCCACACAGGTTAAATACTCTTTTCAGGTGGTCTTTACAAAGGCACAACAGGAGATGGGAATTCCTCCGCATACAACCAAATGTGTCCAGCCAAGGTCAAGATTATATCTGAAGGTCATTAGGTCTTAAATGATATTTGAATTATACTGGTGTTAATGAATCACATATGTTTTGTATTTTCATCTGTCAAGTGATATTTTTTGTCATAAAATATAATTTTATATTTTATACTACTCCTCAGGGGGTAAGGTAAACTTTAGCTCAGTAAAAGTCAGGCATTGGTCTTTGACTTTATAGATTTATTCACATACATTAAATAATTTGCAAAATTATAAAACTTAATAAGAATTCAAAATTATAATATTATGATTTTACGAGTAGGTGACCCTCAGGGTCTAGAAGTATCTTCTTTTAACTTTTATAGTTTATGCCACTGTTTGTGCCCCACACTTTCCATTTTCAAGCACGTGTCATTCTCTTGAATATTATGGAGCATACTTAATTTATGGGGTGGCAGCCAGGCCATGGGGATTTGGAGAGGCAAAGCCATTTTCAATCAGGATAAATTAATGGTGGGCTATTGAAAATATTTTTCAAAACCAAAGATATTAATTAGTGTATTAGTGTATGCTACTTGTAAAAGCCCCTAGTTAGGGGGAGGGGGGTTACTAAAAATGTTATGGTTTAAGTGGGAACCACCTAAAAATATTTTCAAATTTAAAGTCCCCATATCCCCCCTGTCCCTTAATTATTTATGAATGCTCCCTTGTTTCTTTCTTTTCAATTATCCCTTAAGTAGTACATGGTACTGCATGTAAAAAACTTAGATGCATAGTTCCTGAAAATATCCACACCCAACCCACAGAGGAAATTGGAAATTCTGGAGGGGAGGGGGGTTAGAGGAAGAAGAAAATTACAAAGTTTGTATGGAAGAAAATTGGAAGTTCCTGGTGGTAGTGGGGTCCTTTTACAAATTCCCTTCATAGTGAAGTATGAATATTTTCTGGAACTACACACTAAGGATTTTTAATTGTGATTTCTAAGATGTTATCATAGGAATATATACTGTAATTTACATTCCTAGACAAATGTGTTTTCATCGCTGAAGGAATTTTATGTACTGTGTTTTAGATCTTAAAAGGACAATGTATCGAAATGGTGTAGAGGCCATTGAACCATCACAGTTTCCAAGGAATTCCCTGAGCAGCATGAGGTTATTGGCAGCTGCATCGCAATACTCTCCCCAGACATGTATCAACCTTACGCACTGGCTATACAGAGCTTTCTGGGTTCATGACAAAGGTAATTAGGTGTCCCCAATTAGTATACTCACTTGCGGCAAGCTAGTAAAACAACACATTAATAAAGTGATTGATTGATTGATTGATACACCTGTCAATTGATACTAGTTTTTGTTGTTGCATATTGCTATTCTCTAACCAATGTCAGGAGGGGATTAGATGGATGGATGAAATATTATCCCACTGTGATAAGCTAGTGTTAAATTTATTATTTCAGATGTTGCAAAGCTAGATGTCTTAGAAGAAGGTGTGTCATCAGTTGGCTGGGATGTAAATGTAAATGAGACAATAAATGGGGTCGGCAAGGAGATACTCTGGAAAAATGTAAATGAAGCCTTAGACCGAGGTGCCTTTGGTGTTCCCAGGTTGGTTGTTTCTTTGATTTGTTCTGCACTATAAGAAATATTTTCAGAGGCAAAGAGATGGTAAGACAAATACTGTCTACTCCAGACATTGGGAAACTTCAGATCCGACAACAACTACAAGTTTAAAAAATGGTATTGTGCATGTGGTTAACACTGAATCCTAGTCAATGACCGCCATAACTACAAAACGATAGTGCCAATCTTTAAAAGTTAAAAACTTACTGGTTCTAGTGCTTCTAATCTTCTTGTCGGATCTGAAGGTCTCAAATGACAACACTATGAAAGAAAATCTCTGTATCTCTATTGTTCTGTCCTGACAACCTCCTCCTTTCTATTATGGAATATGGATCATTCAAGTTATCATACTTTCCTTGTGTGAATTCAACAGTTTCTGGGTGAATAACAAGTTATTGTATGGAGTAGACCATCTGCATATGCTTGAACATGAATTAGGAAATCCTTCAGCAGCCCCTCTTCGTCTTGCTTCTCCACCAGCTCATCCAACTAATACAAAGTTAACAATATATCATGATTTTGCAAGTCCTTGGAGCTATCTAGGATCAACACAGGTATTAGAAGAAAATAGCAAACTCCCCTTTCAAGTTCTCTTTGCTCAGCTTTAGTCAGTGAGTGAGTGTGTAAGTGGTTAGGTGCTTGGTATGGTGGGTGTGTGATATAGAGTAGGTTGGTGAGTTAGCAAGTAAGCATTAGTTAGCATTGGAACTTATCTCTGATAATCATTATGATTATTGTATTCAACTATTCAAATTTATCTCTGATAATCAATATATCTAAAATTTATTATAAAATCAATATATTGCTACATTTTTTATTTACAGATCACCCAGTTACTAAAAAGTGTATATCCTGTCCAAGTAGAGGTGGAATGGGTGCCTATTGTGTTGGGTGCTTTATTCAAGACTATAGGAACCCCTGTGGTAAGCTAACTACTCTCATACATATTGCATGTTAAAGAAAAAAATCTCTAGTATTGGGTGCTCTGCTGCTGAAGGCTAGCCTTAATTTTGTGTAGATTATTTTATTGGAAAGTTAGATGAAATTTTGTGCCAAACCCCTCGGCTGAGCTAAAAAATAATGAAACAGCCACCATTTTGGTTGATCTAACATTCACTCAAGGAATGAGCCATGCAGAGAACCATTTTAGTAGTACAATTCCGAATGTCGTGGGTTTGATTCCCAGCAAGGTTGGAAATTAATTTTTCTGAATTTAATTCCAAGGGTTTTCGCCCAGAATAACCTCGTCCCTAAGCACTATAACTTATCCATATTTCTATATCTTCATGTATTTCATAAGTGCTACGTGGTCCACATATTCTCATTTTAAAATGCTGTCCTTCTATCCCAACATTGAATAATGTAGAATTTCTCAAATATTTTAAGTTTTCTCCTCAAAGCTTTTAGACACCCAAATTTCAGGAGGAAGTGTTAACCTCCCCCTTGCCCTACGCAAGGCCCCTTTCATAAGTTACAGATATTAGGAGGAAGTTGCTAGAATATCACATGATTGTTGCAGGTCCCTATGCAGGCTGTTAGTGAAGCTAAGCGTAACTATGGAGTTCAAGACCTGAAGGACTGGTTGAAGTATAAAAAGGTGGAATTGAATTGGACCTCTCATTTCCCATTGAGGACAATACTTCCTTTAAGAGTGTCTCTAGTAGATGGAGATGATAGGCTGCGGCAAGTTATTTGTGAGTATGTAATGAGTAGTTCAAAAAATTATCCTCCCCCCCCCCCCCCCCCCCCACCACAGAGAAGTTTTTAAGACTCCCTACCCCCAGAAATTTATTTTTTATTTTTCCAATCTTGATAATTTTGTTCTTTCTCTGACCCCCACCCCTTGGAAATTCCAACTTCCTCTGTGGGGGTTATGGATAATTTCTGGAAATACACAAACTATATAAGCTTTGCAGGAGTTGGGATTCCTGTGGTATATTCCTGTTTATACTTTATTTGCTAGATCAGAGACATCTTGCACTTTTGGGATGGCAGTATTTAGATTCTATTTTATCGACAGTACATGTAAAATGTAGGCAACACCTTCCTGTTTCCTTATTCTCTCTCCTAATCCTTCTCCGTCAAGAGTAACAAAGGAATCCCAAACATCGCTAGGTGATCATTGTGCAATTAAGTAAAATTATTTATCATTCTGCCCTTTTCTTGTTTTAGATGAAGCTGGATGGCGATATGATAAGAATATTGGTGAAAAAAAGGTAAGGTTCAAAGTGATGAATAAATACTTGACTACTTGAATAGACCCTTTTCGAGTTGCAAATTACCACTGTGTTTCTTGATTACAGACTCATTTGCTCAGGCTAAGCCTCAGATCAGTGTCTAATTACTTGCAAATACCAACGGTGAAGTAGAGAATGCACAAGTTCAACACTACGAATTTGCTCAGGCTAAGTCTCGATTTTGTGAAGAATATTCTTGTTTTCCAGTCAAGGTCCGTCAAGATCAAAGTGTTCGTATTGTTGAACTTGTGCATTCTTTACTTCACCGTTGGTATTTGCGAGTAATTAGACACTGATCCAAGGCTTCGCCTGAGCAAATGAGTCTGTAATCAAGAAACACATCGGTAATTTGGAGCTTGAAAAGGGTCTATTACAATGTTCAGTGTACAGAAACAGGAAACTGACTGTTCTATTCTGTAGGTCTTGCGAGAAGTATTGCTAGATGCAGGGTTCAATGCAGATCATTTGATAGAACAAACACAAAGACAAGATATCAAGGATAAGCTCAGAGCAAATACAGAAAGGTAAGTTTGTTGCTGCTGCTGTTGTTGTTGCTGCTGCCATTGTTGCTGCTGCTGTCATGGTTGCTGCTTCTGTTGTTGTGGTTGCTGTTGCTCCCACTATTGGTGTGTTTGGTGTTCAGTTCCATTACTGTTTAGTAATAATGATAATAATGATTCAAATTTATATAGCGCCATTTCCAGTTACGAGATCAGTGGAGGACTTTACAGGCTGTGTATTAAGGCACTAGTAGCATTTGCCCCTGATGCTGTTGCAGTAGTCATTGGTGATGCTATTGTTTCTTCTGCTAGTGCTTTTATATTGCTAGTGCTACTGTTGGTGGTGTTACTCCCGGGGGGGAGGTACTCCCCTATATTCACTATATGGGTACTTGCCACCAAACAGGGTATGGTTTTCAGCAATTCTTTTCTGGAACAGGGTATATGAAATCGCACTTGCTCTGGGACTGGGTATGTGAAATCACGCTCTCTCCTCTCTGGAACAGGGTATCTATTTTCGCAATACCGGAACAGGGTATGATTTTCAGCAATCTTGCTCTGGAACAGGGTATGAATTTCAGCGATTTTGCTCTGGAACAGGGTCAGGGTTCAGAGGGCTCAGCGGCACATCCCTACTCTAAACAGGCAAGAGTACCCCCTGGGGTGTTACTGCTGCTGTTGTAGTAGTAGTTAGTGATACAAAGCTAATTCCTATACTCTAACATTATTTACTGTAAGAACCAGCGTTATTATGTCCCCTACCAGGGCTGTAAAGAATGGTGTTTGTGGAGTACCCAGTTATCAAGTCAATGATGGTGCTATACTCTGGGGTCAAGATCGACTCAACATTGTAGCAGATTTGCTATGTGGTTGGAAAGACTTCACACAGGCTGCCGTCAGTAGTAAACTGTGATGATGATTGTTCTTTGATTGTTTGCTCTTTGATTGTTCTTACTGGGTAATTATGCTTTTTAAATTCAACATCATCATAAGTTTGTCTAAAACTGTTAAATTTGGAGTTTTTACTATGTACAACATCCGATCCTGAAGCATGAGTTTTAAGTCAGTGCCTGTTCACCAGAGAGAGTGACTACTGTGAACGCCGCCATTTTCTTCACAAAAACTTCATTTCAAATGTAAGGCCCAAAAAAGGCTTTGTTAACAAAGTCTGTGATACTTCTGCCAATGGGCATCTTGTTTTAAGTGGAGCTACTAAAAAGAACGAACACAGTCACTGATACAATATCAATCTCAAAAAACAGCATCATATTAATTGCTTTGAATTTTATTCAACCAACAATTATTATATAATAAAATAAACAGAAACCAAATAAATTTTAAATTAAATTTAAATTTACACAAATGAGGAATTATTTCCTTCAAAACTAGATATAAAGCCACTGTTCATACTAATTTCTTTTTTGGTCTACCAAGAATATATTCTGCAGTAGTAAAATAAATGTTCAAAATGTATGGAGTTCTCAAAGGCTCCTTTTGTGAAAAATAATTTAGAGAGTTGTATCTTCCAACTGACCATTCAAAAATAGTTCCCAAACTTCCAAAAGGTTTCTGAAAAAAAAACATTCTTTTTGTTCATTTCTATAACACAAAAACATTCATACAGCCAGAATTGTAATTTGTAGTTTAGTTTAGGTGGAGAAGTAATTTTCTAGAATACCTAATGATGTACATAATTATATTTAATAATCTGTAATCTTGATTTTTGATTTGCACATTATTGTCGACATATCATATATACAGTACATATTATTATTGTTGATGCCATTCCCATACCTCGCCATGGAGGACATTTAAAAAAGGTTACCCACTCCACTGGAATTTCCAATTTTCTTCCATTCAAAGCTTGAAATTTTGTTTTTTCTCTGACCGCCCACCCCCTGGAAATTCCGGATGGTGGGGTATGGATATTTTGTGGAACTACATATGTGATTTTTCTCACCACCTTCAAAATATTTCAAAAAAGATTATATTTCAAGATACTGTATATTTAACTAATTAGTACTATTTATGAAATTATATACACGCCATCTTCTATTATGAGTAAGATGCAATAAACCTGATGCATTAATAGATTCAGATAAGTTTTGAGCATTTCTTAAAGGCGGTAGTCTGTGAACATCAAATGTCTGACTGTGCAGAGAATGGTGGATGATTTCCACCACATCATAACCTACAGCAATAAGAAAATACAGAACTACAGGGTACTTTAGATAGATGAGGAATCTAGACAGGGGAACTGGTACTCCAAGATGTCTGGAAAAAAAACACAACACGAATCAAGTAAGTGTACTGACCATGATTAACGTAGGTTTATGCAGAGCTTGCAAAATCCTACCTGTACTTTTGAGCATGTGCCCTGTTTAACATTATTACTACAAAGACTCCAGACTCCAAATTCATAATAAAAGATGTTGCATTTTCCAGGATGGTAACAAATCCCTGTTAAATGAGAAGAAGGGTATTATTAGTCTAGTTTGTGGAAAAAAGGTGAAACAAACTTTATTTTACTTTATTTTCAGAACATTTCTACTCTCTTTAGTGTAAGAGTATATTAACTTTCATATCAATATTTAATACACTTATTGAAAGTAATTTACTTTACACTAACAAGTTTACCTTTGGGTTGATCATAGCAACTGTAAACACGAACCCAAACACCAATAATAATCCAACTGTCTTGATAACACTGCAACAAGGAACATTAATAATCTAGTCAGATTGAGCTCGTTTTGGCAATCATATTTACCACTCTTTTCACTGCTATTGCCCTGATTGAGACAACAGTAGCAACAAGGAAATTGGGCAATACACTTCTGTCAATCAAATAAATTGGTCAGTACGTTTATATTCTATGATTGGAGGCAGAGTATTTCCCTGTTGCAACAATTGTCTCAATCAGTGCATAGCAGTGAAAAGAGTGGTAAAATGTGTTGAAATGAATGTCTATGAAATTCTATTTTCTACAAACCTTCTTAGACTTATACCACAACGGTTTTTCTCCAGGTTGCCTTGCTGCCAGTTCTTTTTGGGCACAGTAAAAAACGAATCAAACCATCCATCCACTGAAAAACAAATGATTAGAACTGAAGAAGCCTTAATAAAAAGGGATGAAAAGAGAAAAAATAGGATAAACAGAATTTGTCATTGGACACATCCTACTGGTCTATTTCACTCGCAGCTGTTTATCATTTATCATCTTGAAGATACACTACTCATCAAGTGTTTCGCAGATCACAATTACAGAGGGAACCCAAATACCAGATATATGCAGATCAGGTTAATGAGGAGTTACTGTGCAAGCACAACAAGATTCTAGTCACCAGACCTTGTACCGGATCATGTACTTTACAAAAGGGAAATACTGGACATGCACAACAGTCCTATTCCCAGAACCCCATGGTTACCAGAGTAGAGATATTGCAAAAGTTTCTGGGTACACCCAATACCACCTAAGTGGCATACTTACTCATATGTCGAAGTGCTGCCCCCATTGTCAGAAAAGAAACAGTTATGCTAATCATTACGAAGACTTGAATAAGTACAGCTATCCATGCAAACTCTGAGTACTCCTTGTGCAGAATCTAGTTGTAAAAAAAGTCTGAGACACATCCAACACTTTTTTTTTTATTTAGTAACATTGCACAGGCTGGGAAAAGACTCGCACAATAATCAGCTAAGGGAGGTTTCAATTTGCACATGCTTTCTTCACTGGAGGGACAGAAAATTACTGGTAGAAAAAGAACTGTTTTACTTACCTCTGTTAATGGAATTGTTGATATCTGACCATTCGCTTCAGCCCTGGAAGGGAAAAGGTCCCTTATCAATAGTTAATGAGTAAAGGTTTTTTTTATTACTAGCGAGGTTTCTTACCACTGCAAGGAACTGTTTCTCGAACAAGATTCTTGTGATTTTAGTACATTGTCAGTGACATTGGAAGTCAGCAAACTGCGTCGGCTTGCAGGAGAATCTATGAAGCACTGTTTCTGTGGAACAATCTCTAGTACTGCGTAACACCTTAAATATGAAAAAAGATACAACACATGTTAAGGGTGTTGGTGGGGAGGGGTGGGGATATGACTGGGAACCCAACCTGAATTATCAAAATACACCTTTTTCAAGTTGCAAATTACTGCTGTGTTTCTTGATTACAGACTCATTTACTCGGGCTTAGCCTAGATTTTGTGAAGAATATTCACGTGTTCCAGTCAAGGTCCGTCAAGTTTCAAAGTGTTCGTATTGTTGAACTTGTGCATTCTTTACTTTACCGTTGGTATGTGTGAATATTTAGACACTGATTCGAGGCTAAGCCTGAGTAAATGAGTCTGTAATCAAGAAACACCGTGGTAATTAATTGGGAACTTGAAAGTAGTCTATTGGGGAAAGACTGAAATAGCACCCTTGTTCATTACAGAAGATTTTGCCAGACATGGCACCATCATGGTTGAATTGGAGTCATCCATAAAAATACATGGGCGCAAATGACAGTCAAGGCATGGCACTACATTTCTGTACCATGGGTTTGTTTGCTCTCTTAAGACTCGTGTCAAGTACACTACCTGTTTAAACAATATTTTATTAATACACACTGGGTGATTAGTTTCCTTACCAAAGAATGTTGAGTATGGTACATGTAAAAGTGCCAGCGATTATCGCCTGTCTGTACTGCAACACCTTAAAATGAATGATTATACAGGTGATTGGTAAATAAAGTCAATATAGATATGAGACACTGTAATGTTTTTGCATTAAATGATCCTCTTGTCATCCCTCTTTCCTTCTGCCTCCATCCATCCATTCATCCATCCTCACCTGTGTTGCCTGTAGCTTTATTTTGGTGAATATCATGGGCATTACGTTCACAACACCACCTAAAACAGACCGTGTTATAATAGTTAACCTTGTTAATGGTAAAAAAATTTTCATTGAAACAATTTGGTTGAAAACACATCCACCATCCAAGGAGATTTTACTTCTGACAAAAAAAAACTAGTTAACACAAAACAACTAAAGGCACCATTTTGTAAGCATGCTGTAATAATGAGATAGATGTAACAAACAACTGACCTAATGCAACTGTTCCCATGAGGAATGGTTCTCCGACAGATCGTATGTCTTCTGCAATTTCTCCTCTGACAAAATATCCAACGTACATTGCTGCCAAAACCTACAAACAACCAACAATCAAGAATAAAGTAAAGGTGAATAAATGACTGGGTGAAGTGACGCATGCAGTATGCATGTGCAAATGGGTGCATTGACAAACAAATGAGAATGAATAAGAACAGCACATTCTCCGAGGACCAGTAGTGGTTTTTACTTTCTAAGAGAGTTTAAAAGTTAATACTTACACAAGCTGTAAAGAGAGTGCCCTTGCAGAACGTCAGGACTGATACAAATGGCTGTACGCATGATTGAAGGAAGATGATGATGAAGGTACAAACCCATGTGAAGACAGGAATGACGTATAACAGTCTGATAAAAAAAACAACTTGCTATAAGGGCCGGCCTGGGCCTTGTTCGTATTGGTCCTAATAATAATAAACCATTGTACTGTGTCTTGTACTGTACTAAAAAATAATACTTACAGATGCTTATATCTTAACAGAGCTTTATGGAAAAGGCCCTGGACTATGTTACAAGTCAAGGCATCAACATATTGTTACAAGGGGTCACACTTTATGCCTGTCATGACTATATGAAAATCTTTAAAAACCATTTGTACTTACTGGAAGTTCCCTAACTGAGCATAGGCTTGACTGCCAGCCAAGGAGTAGCTAATCAGAAGAGAGACACTGTTGACATGACAAAATGTTGGTTAGATATGCTTGTCAGAAATGTCTGGTAGAAAACTCACAAGGGTTAATTTGGCTTTCTTCCTCTTATCTTTTTGCACCCTTTTTGAATGAAGCAAGTCGGGAACCAGATCTAGGATTCTGAATTAGGGGTTAACCTCGGAAATAAAATATGTCCAATTTTTATGCTGACTGACATTCTTTTTCCTGCATGCTTAAGCACTCATGGGCAAGAAGGAAGTGCTTGGCCATCCAGTGAAGCACCCCTCCCTAGGGACATGACAGAGCTATAAACAAAAAAACATCTTATATATTGCAGATGTACATACACCACTCCTGTTAAACAAACCATTTTTTATCTATAGTAGGAACTTACAACATGAGTATTATCGCAAGATCAAACAACTGTTGTAGTCCTGGCCCCAGGAAGAGCTCAGCCAGTGAATGAAGGCTTGGGTAGTGAGACATAGAGACAACATCATCACTGACCTGGTACGTCACCTTTGAACTATCTGCTGTAAAATACCAACATTACTAAAGTGATGAATGAAACAATAAGCAAGCATAGGTGGTGTGTGCTGCTAATGTGTCACCTCTCACCAATGCAGCCGAAGTTCAAGTCCTGCCAGTCTCAGTGTCATATGTAAGTAGAGTTGTTTGTTGGTTCTTTCCTGTGCTTTGAGGGTTTTTCTCCGGGTTCTCCAGTATTTCTCCCTCAAAAATCAACTTCTAAATTCTAATTTTTTGTTCTTTCAGCTAGTTTGGTGCCAAGCTCTGTTGTGATTGTCCTACACTGTGATACAACAGCTAAAGCTTAATAGACAAGACTTCATTGGCTATGCAGGTGTTATACAATGCAAGTTGTTTTTGCAAAGACCTTGTCAAATCAAGACAAGATATTGAAACTCTGCCTTGTTAGTGGTAGTTCCAAGAATGGTTCCACAGAACCTCCTTTTGTGAGATTTGTGAAGCCAATCATGCTTTTTACACTCAGTAAAATAAAATTGGACCCCTCCCACCTCATAATCCTGCACCATGGCTTTGAAGACCAGCTTTTGGTGACCATATTGGAACCCCTCTTTAAAATCCTGGGTTCGCTACACTTTACCTTGTTGTTTCGGCTCAATTTGTTTCTCATTTTCATCCCCAGAATCATCCTCTTTGTTTTCGTCAACATCTTGTAAAGGAACTCCTTCACTGCTGAACAGCTTTTGACAAGCAAATTTAGAATCAAATCATATAGTTTTTTAAACATTAAAAAAAGGCCAATTACTAAGGATCTGTGTCTTACCATGGAGTTCTTTCTTTCCTCGTCTTGTTCGATCACAAATGCTTTCTGTAGGATCTCAACAAAGTAATATATAACCAAAGCCTAAAAGGAAAAACATATAATTTAATTCAATACCCTCATTTAGCAGTTCTGTGTCAGCATGCTGACCTATTTCCACATCATCACTTGTCATGTTGCATCCCAACACACTTAGTGATTATGTATTAGACGTATCAAATACTTCATCTTGACTTTTGACTTATCTATCTTAATTCTCTCCCACAAGGAGTAAACCTAGCAAATAAAGCACTTTTTTAGTTTTATCTTTAGATTACTCTTTACACTTTTTTTTTTTTTTCGTCAAAAGTTATTACAAATGATCCCTATCCCACCCCACTCCTCGGGAATAAAAAAATCTTATCTCCTATCTTCTTGTCATGACGGCTTTCTCACTTTATTGGTAAAGCTTGACATGGAATAGTGATTATTTGGATAGATATTTATAGAAATTAATTGTGTGTATGGTCTACAGTACCTGAGCGAAGAACCCAAGGACAAAAACAAGCAGGAATGGCATAAACCCTGAATTGGAAAGCTTTACAGGTAGTCCTGGAATTTAAAATGCATGTTGAGGTAAGACTACTAGTTAACAAAAACTATCCTTGATGTGGGGAGGGGATAAATAAATTGGTAGATATAATCAGCTACTAGTATATAAATATACTTGTAGTCAACTCCCTTTTACTGCCATTTTCATAAACATGTAAACTCGGTAGCTGTGAGCTGCACACTGAAATTTGGTTCTTTGCTATGCTACCATCATTTAAAACTAATCAGTTGGTATCTTTCATATTTCGACTGTCCAAAAATAACAAATTTCAGTGTGCAACTCAACGCAGCTGCTGAGTTCGTGTGTTTTTGAAAATGGCAGTAATGACCACTATTGTAAGTATCTTGCATGAGCCACCACTCTTACACTAAGGTGGCTGCTATGAAATAGTTTACTAATATAACATAGCTATAGCAACAAAATCTTGGTCAGTGTACCTAATATTCCTGTGCCAAGAATGGCTGCAATAGTTACAAAATCTAAAATAACAAAATTAACAAATTAGTAATGGCGTATTCGAATGATAAGGTTACTTTAAGGAATTGGTCATTATGTGAGGGGGTAGAGAAGGATGGACTGATGCAAACTCCCTCTGAGAAATTTTCCTGTGACGCCTTTTTTACATATTATTTTGAATGCCTAATTCCTAATCACCTAAGCGATAGTACGTGTGCGGAGACATGCATATATTATAATTATAATCACGCATAACGACTTGCCAACAAAGCCTTCATACGTTGACGCCCCAAAGGAAAAAGCTCAGCTCGGTTTAAATCACTATAGACTTGAACACAGCATCTCTTAACCAAATCAAACAAACAGATGTCAATATTTGTTTTCAATAAAAATAACTTTGTAAATAAAAGATGGTCAAGTCTGTGCAAACAAAAGCAAAAGTCGACAACTTAAAGTTCTCAATTTTTGACGAATTTTTGGATTTTGTCCAGCCCAGGAAATTTAAGCTACTACTTTAATTTTCACAGTAGTTTCGATTCACTTTCCTTTCAAACGGATATCGATCGAAGTACAACTTATACGTACTATACTACCGGGWATACTAGGTATCAAGTTTTCAATTTGTACAGCTGTAATAATTTTCGATCATATCGCAAACATAATCAAGAAATTACGTGTTTACTTACAGCATTGCAAGTAGGCTAATAATTTGTCTCCCTGCTTCTGTTGTTTGATGTTTTCAGGGAAGGTATCGGGATCTAATAGTCTTGTTTTAACGAGACTGTCCTCTAGTTCTTCTTCCTCGGCATCGGACGACGCCATCGTGAAAATACTTCTGCAGTCTTGTGAAGCAGCGGTTATCAAGTAAACAATTACGATTAACACAGGAATCCCAAAGTTGAATACATTGAATGTTCAAAATCAGATTCAAAATACATGTATATTAAAGATGATTTTAGTAAGGAAATTTTTTTTTAATTCGATTTTGATACCTGATAGTATAGTGTATATGAATGCTATAAAATAATATGCAAAACCCTTACTTTCATCCCATTTTTTTCTAAGCATTCGTCAAGCTTGGGCTACCTGTAGTTTTTAAGGGGGCTCTAAACCACTCATCGAATCTGATAAATGGTAGCTATTTTATATATGTATATTTTTTGATAGATTAGCAATCGCTCACATTAGCCGAAAGGACCTATTGGATTATAAAACAATAGAACAAGGCAGTTAAACACCACAATCAACTCAATCTAAGGTCCTTTTGGTATATATCTTTGTACCTAAATTCCCCCGGGGGGGGGGGGGCGGAGTACTCCCATATATGGACTATGCGGGGATGATCCGCTGAACAGGGTATGGTTTTTCGAGCTTCTTGTCATAAACAGGGTATGCAATTTCACTCAAGTTCCAAATTTTTTCCTGAGTTTCTTGTCATATTCAGGGTTTCTACTTTCGAATTGACCGAAACTGGTTACTATGGTCTTCAAAAAGCGATACACGAGCTGGCATGATAATTGAAACAGGAACTCAGTGCAATTAATTATATCTTTTGTCATAAACAGGGTCTACGAATTTGATTTTTTTTGTTATAAACAGGGTACCCCTTTCAGAGTCCCGGAACACCCCTACCCAAATCCTGGCGGAGTACCCCCCCCTCCCGGGCTAAATTCCGACACGATTTGGATACAATTTAGAAGGTATTTGTTAATAGATGTGGAGGTTTCTAATGTAGTCTTAATTAATATTATTTTTTGATGACATGAAAAGTCAAGATAATATTGTCAGTAAAAACTTATGTGATTCACTTTTGATCTCGTGACCATTACGATGTTCTAAATTTATCACCAACACGTAATCATTGATTTTATTTGAAAACTTATTATAATGCATAATCAGCTTCAATATACTCAGAAACCCGCTCTTATTAGACAGTGGCTCAGAGTTTCAAAGCTTAGCTGATAGAATTTCAAAGATTCAGTCGACTTTACTTTCCCTCGGCATAGAATATCATTTAAAATGTTGATGATGCGTCGTGCGTGCGACTTTGTGGTCTTAGCCGTAGTTTTAGCTGTGTCTTCAACCGAAGCAAAGATAATTGAATTTGGCTCTTGTGGACCTCTCATTAGACCGATAATAGGGAAAGTCCTACAGCTTGACATAACTCCATGTGACTCTGAACCTTGTGTCTTCCACGTAGGAGCTAATGTTACCGCCAAAATCACCTTCATTCCTGAAGAAACTGTCCAAGATGGGCTCCTCGAAGTGGTGGCTTTATTTTCTACAGGGGAGAGACTGCCATGGCCTCTAAAAAATCCCTTAGCTTGTGAAGACCACAATCTTAACTGCCCTTTGAAACCGAAAGAGCCTGCAACGGCGATCATACAGGCTCGCATAGAAAAAATACCTGGAAGCTACAAGATTGTTGCTCAAGTTTACATGGCAGAAACAGTGCTGCAAAACTATGTTTTCTGTTTCAGAATACCTCTACAAGTAACTTACTAGGATCAAAAATGAACTCTCGCTATTTTTACTGGCTGATGTTACCTTACCAAAATGGTCATTACAAGTATGCTTTCTCGACGGAGATTTAAAAAAATATTCTGTAGCGAAAACTTTTCATGCTTATATTGCCAGTAAGCTGAATAACAAATCTTTGTTGTATGTATGCATCACCTAATACTATTCAAGATAAGCCACTGAATTTTATGTTAATAGACAATGCTAAATGACTGATTTTTTGGCCAAAAATGCTTCGATAGTCTAGCCATTATGAAGTGATTATCATATAGCTATAGTTTATCATTACGGTCACTAGCCGTTCCGGGTCATGGGTTCCATTCCTATCGGGGACTCGGATTTCTCAGTAAACTTACTCAGTTTTCATAATAAATTTCATTGTATTTAAATAGTTATTAATTCGCAATAAAAATATTCCGATTAAACTTTTCACGTGAAGAAAAGAGAGGGCTAAAATGGAGATAAGAAAATAAAAGTGAAATTATGGGAACGATCCATGGAAGGCAAGCAAAGAAGAATGCAAAAAGAAAGGGAACTTGAATGGAAATGAAAGAGATGGAAAAGGAATGAAAGGTAAAACAAATATCAATATTTGAGCCTTGAATTTTTGATCAAAATTTTTTAAAAGTATTTCTTAATATTCCCATCGCCAAAAATCAGTATCAAATTTTAAATAAACTCAGGGAAAAATTATTTTTCTAAAGGTCGTTGGAGACTTCAAAACAAAACTTTTGCTATAAATCACATTTTCGACTTCCTACATCTGTAGATCATAGGTTTATTTAGATTGCAGGAACATTTCTACAGCTTGCTCTATACAAACTTTGTCAATATCGACCAACAACGCTGCTTTGCCCCTTCTTCGAGAAATCATTTGCATGCGACAGAGAGGTTATTTTGTCTTGCCCTGAAGGGCTCGACAATAGTGCAGAATGACGTTTGGCTTCTGAATGTAGCGCAACGGTTCACGTTTGAATCGGTCACTACTGACATCTCCGACAGAAAAATTAATTTTCTCCTCTTTTAACTGTTATGACACAAATTATTTCCTGGCGAAGCTAAGTCGAGGAAGTTGGATTTTTCATCTGTCCCCTACTAAACAAGAAAGATGGCAAACCATGGATATGGGCGCATCTAAAACAGGGCCAAATGGTTCTTTTTTTGTACTCGATATCAAAAAACCATCTATCTATCTAGCGGATCTCCCCCCCGGGGGGTGGATCTATCTCTAGTCAACAAAATGATAGCAAACAATGGTTTATGGGTGCAATTAAAACAGGGCCCAAATTCCTTTTTCACACTGAAGATTCATTTCTTTCATTATGAAAATTGTTGCGCAAACGCACTTAGGGCCGTATTCTTAGGCCTTTTTCTTTGGCGAACGTTCCAAGGTCGAGCACTCGGCCTGTGATGGCAGACTCTCCCTTCACGTGATTGGAGTATCGTATTTATGAGCGGCCCAGCTAATGCTTGATATTTTTGTAGCGTCTCAGCAGCCACTATCAAAGGCACGGAAATCTTCCAGACCAACAGCAGATTTAAGAGTTCCAAAATATAACAAACTGTACTGTATCCCACTTACCCAGGCGCCGGCCCAGGCGGGATGTCTTTGTGTGCTCTTTTCTTTTTCTTGGCCGGCGCATGCCAGCTTCTCGGCGTCAGTGGAAAAAACATCTCTTTCGCAGATTGTGGCTCAAAAGTAGGGAAGATCGTAAGTATCGATATATCACCATGCAAAGTTGAACCCTGTACTTTTTACAAGGGAGAGAATGCTACGTGTACGATAATGTTTATTCCAAGGGAAGACCTTTCATCGGCAGTGATACAAGCGTTTGGGATCATCTCTGATGTAAAAGTGCCTTGGAAATCATGGTCATTATGCAATCTTACCAAGTGCCCAGTGAAGAATGCCCAGGAGACAAAAATAGTACTTTCCCTCGTTGTGAGCCCTGAATACCCAACGATTAAACTAGTCGTAGATATTGAGATGAAAGATCAGACGAAACAAATGGTCTTCTGTGCTAAGTTCTCTGCAGAGATAAAGAACAAAGGTCTGCGCGCGATGGAACAAGACAGCGAACTAGGCAAGGACAAGAAAGCATAGGAAATGGCAGCATTTGCATCGTATTCTATAAAGACATGCATGAACTCTCTCTCTCTCTAGTCTTGAATGTACCTTTTCTGGCATGGGTATATGTCATCAATTTATTGTTTATTAGCATCAATATCAATTCTGTTTTAAAACTGCAATTCGATTCAAGAAAATATCAACATAATTATAAAGAGTTTATTTACTCTCAGAGGTTTTACTTCAAATGTAATTAAAAGCATGTACTAAGAAGAGATAGTTTAGATGATCAGATTACAGGAAACTTTACACTCTAATCTAGTAGAATATCCTAAATTAAGCTGGGTTGTTGGATACATGTTTCAGCTCGCCCAGGGTAGCACGAGGCAATCCTGTTATCAACTGACCCTGACCCTCTGTCAATACGCCTTTTTTATTTGCTTTAGTTTACTGTTGCAGGTTTGCCGAACAGACAGCCATTCAGCTTCTTATCCAGTTTTATAGCGCCGTAATGACATCATAAAATTTTTTTACGTCATTCCCATAGGAACTGCCATTTCAAACAACCAACCATATTGCCATTTTGATTCATACAGTACCCCGTCAGCTCGTAGTAGCCCTGCAATCAATAAAACAATCATAGAAAAAAGAATTTGTTTTTGTGTACAGATTTAAGGCACGCAAATTAACGAAACGAGTCCATGACAGGCGCATGAGATTGTCGCATGTTCGATACTATACGTTGTAACAGATTTAGTGATTATAAAAGGGTAAATCATACACCGTGAAAAGATGAAAAACTTACTGACGTCTCGGAGTACTCCGACGAAGGACTAGCGTCAGAAAACGTCGGTAAGTTTTTTTCATCTTTTCACGGTGTATGATTTACCCTTTTATCATTACTGTTTCATTAGAAACACCGACGCAGCTCACACTAGTTTTTAGCTAGTTATCTCTTCTTGTAACAGATTTAGAACTTTGAAATCTTAAGTTTGTTAAAATATAAGTTTTCGAAGAATTTCAAGGTAGGAAAATAAGTAATTTCAGTTATTACTTACCTTGCTTATGACACATGGCATACGAATCTTGAAGTGGAATTTCAGAGGTTCTACAGAAAATAACAGACAGCAGCTATTTATAAACTGCAAGTCTCAGATGGCTTAATGTGTATTTTAAGCATTTTGATTGGATAGTTGGATATGCGTTTTTTGATTGGTTTGGAGTCCTGGAACACAGTTGGCCCGCTTAAAAAGAACATTCAAATTTTTACTTGCGCAAGCTAAGTGACGAGTTATGATTGATTCTCATCAACTTGTAAAGGGCTTAGGAACTTAGTATAGCAGTATCAGTTTCATGATCATTCCACTATGTATCAAAATTCATTGACCAGCGGGGACTTAAAACATAAGTTAAGAACCAAAGTTCTTCAGATTTCCTGTCCTATGTTGAGCGTTACTAAACCGATCAGGACTATTCGTGCAACTGGGTCAGGGTCTACACCACTATACCAAAGGTCTGCAAACTTGCTAGATCGTTTGCCATTTTTTGTTATAAGAGGAGGCCTTCCCCAAGAGACCGTAGTCTGAAATGGGAAAACATTA
>NW_022259748.1:195676-208301 GCF_009602425.1 Actinia tenebrosa
TTAGGAATTTTTAAGTTTATCATCTTGCCCTAAATTATAGAAATTGAAATAAAATAGAGTGGTTTTACTCGAAACAAAATTTTTTTGGTACTGCTGAACCTTCCATCTGAAGCCCCAGCCCCCCCCCCCCCCCCCGAAAAAAATTATACCTTCCCTAAGGATAATGCATACCTTTTTCCTAGATTGGAGTCATGATCTAAGAATACTAATGAGCCTCGCATCAACTGCTGTAGTTATATTACACGACAATTTACATTTTATTTCATTTCGTTAGGATCTTCTTGACTTGATTCTAAACTCCACCAGTCACGACTCAACCGACAAAAAGAAGCTGACAGATGACGAGGTAGTAGCACAGTGTGTTGTCTTCCTATTGGGTGGCTACGAGACGTYAAGCACTACGCTAGCCTTGGTATGCTATCACCTAGCAACCAATCCTCGGGTCCAGGAAAGATTACAGAGCGAGATTGACACTGTCTGGACTGATGTAGACAAGATGCCATCATACGAGACRCTACATGAACTACCTTACCTGGACATGGTGATATCGGAGACTCTCAGGCTCTGTCCTCCTGGTACGTATATAGAACTTCTATAAAGCGGCCAACCGTTATGTAGTGACCAATTGTCAAAGTTTTGAAAAAGGGTTTTTGCAGAAATTTATACATCTTTTTAGCGACCAATCTCTGTTTACTGTGTTCAGCAACCATGTGTCCAATTCCCAAAAAGAGGTTTTGCACCTCTATTAAGTGACCAACCTCCAAAGAGGAATTTGCATGTATCCAATTACCAATCGGGTTTTTTTTGCAATAATTCATATGTACCGCCCCTAAGCAACCGGCCTCTATTTAGCAGAGAGTTGTCAAAGTTGTCAAACAGTGTATAAATAATTAGTTCATATGTATTATTTTTGTTCAAGGTTTAGTACTCCTTCGGCAATGTAATAAGGAATGCGTCATTAAAGGAACCAAGATCCCWAAAGGAGCCATCATTCTAATACCCTCGTACAGCATGCACAGGGATCCCAACTTCTTTCCAGACCCCGAAACGTTTGACCCAGAACGCTTCAGTGATGAAGCCAAGCACTCACGTGACCCCTACGTCTACCAACCGTTTGGGCATGGGCCGAGGARCTGCATTGGTATGAGGTTTGCTCAGATGGAAATCAAGYTGGTTMTGGTAAGGCTATTGAAGAATTATTCTTTTGTTGTGACAAAAGATACGAAGATTCCRCCGACYATTGAGTCTARAGCGACYTTGACGGTGACTGAAGACATCACACTTGGTGTGAGGAAAAGGGAACAATACGATGAGTAGGAAGACTACTGTGACAGACAGACAAGACCATAGAGTATTATAACTGTCACCCACCGAGCACTTTTGTAACCATACTACTTGATAAGACTACTGTGACAGACAGACAAGACCATAGAGTATTATAACTGTCACCCACCGAGCACTTTTGTAACCATACTACTTGATAAGACTACTGTGACAGACAGACAAGACCATAGAGTATTATAACTGTCACCCACCGAGCACTTTTGCACTTTTTGTCTGTGACAGACAGACAAGTCCAGTGTACTATTACTGCTTGTTTGGCTGATAAAACAAATCAAGGTGCAACATTTATTGTGATTTTATTATTGTGATTTTTTTTATTATTTACAATATTTACATGTTGTTAATTTCTATTGCATCAAAGTCAAGAACAATTTGAAACATTCATCATTAACACGAGAAAATAAATTGCCATTAATTTCAATCTTATTGAATGAATTAAATTCATTGTGGCGTAGTAAAACCCAGGAAAACTGGTCTACCTTGGTCTACCTACACCAGAACAAAACCCAGATCCCTCTCGGCCAAACAGTAAGCAGTGAGAACAAAGAGACTGGATGCTTGTAATATACATTCCCCAAATTAATGCAAGTGACTATATATTTGGATCAAAGAAATGTCGTAAGATACATTCTGCCCAATCATATTCAGTTCTCACTAAAATCTTATCAGACACCATAATTTAAAGAGTATTCTTCCAGACCCTTTTATTAACTAACGGTGTAATTTGGCCGAGGGGAAGCTGGGTAAAAAATAGTGGTCTGGGATTTTGGGCTGATATGATATTGGGGATTTTGTCAGGGAACATTTTGAAGTATTAGACTTGAATGGAGATGTACATTGATACCAAGAAGCCAGAAGGTTTGCATCTTACCTTTACCCTGAAAAAAGACACCGTTATTACTGTAAGAAATAGATTTATTTAAAAGCCATCTCAAAGCTAAGTGCTACTTTCAAGTTATACTTATTTCAATTATTTCAATAAAGTTAGTCACCTTAAAAGCTACAAAGCAGAGACCGACAAGGACCATGGGTAGATATATTTTACATGTTTCAACCGCTTGATAACTGTTGATGGGCTTGCACATCTTCTATCAATACAGTCTCACCTCTTCTGAGCATCCTTAAGCTGCAGTTTGTATCAAAAAAGTTTTACTTGTTTGATATTAAAAGTTACCCAGGATCCTCAGTGATCTCAGCTCTCTAGGTTATTGGTGACTAACTTTATTGAAATAAGTATGTATATATGCAGCTATTTCAAAAAAGGTTGAATAATGAATACTGCATAGTGAGTAGTGCATTCCTAGACCAAAGGGCATTGCATGCAGTTCTCGTATAAATATACAGCAATTAACTCTCTACATGTAGTGAATATATTGTTTCTGATGGAATACACAAAAAAATATTGTAAATAATTATTATTAATCCTACTTTAAACAATAACGCTATGACCCACAATGCACATCGGCCTTGGAATGCAGTATTCAGTATGCAGTATTCAGTATTCAACCTTTTTTGAAATAGCTGTATGCGTTTGAAATTTAAAGGTAATATAATCACGAATATTCAAAATGACGTCAGTCAATAAGCCATATGACGCTACTTTTTACATTAAAGCCCTATGTTTATTTGTAATTTATCACCTGATCTTGAAAATGACGTCAATGAAAAAGCCAGTTGAGTGCTTTGTGCTACTGTTGAGTTAATATGTGTTCGTAATTAAATAAAGTAATTTGGTTATACATCAGCTACTTACTTTAACGTCAATGTAGCCTCTAAACTCTGTTTTATAATAATGAAAAGCCTGCAATGCCTTTTTGGTGTTTTCACTGATGTGGATTTTCTGTGCTGCAGAATAATAAGGTCAATCAACACTGGAAAATAGGAGATACGAGGTAGGTTGTTTATCTTGTTATTTATGCTATTTATTCAACTCACGATCTCCAGTCGTTTGCATTCTTGAGGCTGTGTTGACGGTGTCCCCGAACAGACAGTATCTTGGCATCTTGTTACCCACAATCCCAGACACGCAGGGACCTGGGAGTGAAATCAAAGAAGACCGGTCAAATTGTCATGAGCAAAGAATATCATTCTTACTTGAGGTGAGGAAACACGGGTGGTGTAACGTACGGTGAGAGCGCTCGCCTCTCACCAATGCCATCCAGGTTTGATACCCGGACTCGATGTCATATGAAAGTAGAGTTACTCGTTGGATCTCTCCTGTGCATGTGCTCTCTATATCTTCTCCACCGTTTCAGACCACGTGTTATTCCCTGGAGTAACATTTCTTTGTTTAATAGTTACGTGTATTAGAAGAAACATGAATATGGATACAACTCAAACAAACTTATTCTCAAAAAAGTGACACTTGCTCTGAAGTATAGGAAAAATATTATGCCTATGTGGATTAGGCCCGAAAGAAACTCTGTAGAACCACTCTTAAACTTTTATCGATATTTCTTTTCTTATTATTTTGACCAAGAGCGCGGTCCTACTCATTTGGTGGGAATGTTTGTTCGCGCGTTTGCTCCTTCAACTCTGGAACCCGTTTGAAATAAACATTTACTTACCTGTGTGTATCCCAACCCTGATGAGGAGAGTCTCACCAGGGACTTGATCAAGTTTAAAAGTCTCCGTTACCTTGACGAGGTCCAGTGCCATACGACAGATCTCATCGACGTGTTTACCTCCGTTTCTGACAGGAAGACCAGATGCAACCATGTAAGCATCTCCTATTGTTTCCACCTTGTACACGTCATACTTATCGATCTTGTCGTCGAAGGCGCTGTCATATCAATACAATTGAATAAAGCTCGAGCAAAACAATTGGATTATATCAACAGGAGAAACAAACTTATTTGGGTTCTCGCACCAACATCACTATAGCGACCATCGTGATCACTATGCCGACTACTAACATCACCGTGTTTACAACTGGTATCACTATGGTGACCACAACTCTTATTATAGTGACCATGACTATACTATGGCTATTCCAACCCCTTCCAAGGCAACTGTTACCATGACTATGATAATAACTATTCCTACTAGGGTCTTATCACAATGGTTACCAATACTGTTACTATGGTAACCACAAGCATCTTGACCATTACTATCACTATGGTAACTACAACCATTTACCAACCATTTAGTAATATCTACTATTCATATGGTGACCACAGCCATCACCGTGGTTACTAATGTTATGTGTCTATTGCTATCCCTATGGTGACCACTATTACCATTAAAAATACCACTGTTATAAGCCATATTTACCTGTAGATACTGTTCAACATGGATGTAACCTCGATAGGTGATATACATGCACAGATGTTGGTGAAATTGACGATGTCACTGAAGAACACCGTCACACTGTCAAAGTATTCAGAATTGACCTTCTCTCCTCTCTTCAGGGTTTCTGCTACAGACTTAGGGAACATGGCCGACAACACGTTGTCTGTTCGTTTCTGTTCTTCTTTCAGATTCAGTGTGATGTCTTCAAGCTTCGCTGCGTATTTCTGGATAGTGTTTGTCATACGCGTGACAGCTAGAACGAGCAATGGCGTCAATATGAGAACAACGACTAAAATAGTAATGCGAAATATCAGCTGTAGCTCCTGCTGATCGACTGTCATTTGTAGAACTGTAACTATTCGTTCACCAGCAGCTTTCTGGACTTGGAGAAGAACGTTGATGTACTGGGACATATGAGAAAACCACAGCTCTCCTGCTGTACTGTTCGATGGCCTTGGTTCGTTCTTCATGAGAACTTTCCGCATCTGGACGAGTTGTGTCATGTTGATGTCATTTGAACTGAAGATGGCTGCTTCGTAGAGGTGTTTAAGCTGTGGCATGTATTTCATGCTTCTCTTCAGTAGTGACTTACCTGAGGAAAAGAACAAACATATCTCAGTGACGAGAAGGACATCAATTTAATGATTATGATGACAAAGGAGAAGGAAGAGGAGGAAAAAGAAGATGATGCTGATAAAAAGAAGAAGATGTTGTTGGCGAAGGTCAAGATGGTGATGATGATGATTAAGAAGGATGAGATGATCAATAAGAAGGAAGAAAAGGAGAAGAAGATTAAGAAGTAGATGATGATAGTGATGATGATAAATGAGAAGGAGAAGATGATGTTGTTGGTGAAGGAGAAGGAGAAGGAGAAAGAGATGATGAAGATGACAACGACGAAGTAGATGATGATGGTGATGATGATGAAGGAGAAGAATTAGAAGAAAAAAGAGATGAGCAGAGGAAGAAGAAGGAGAGGTTAAAGAAGAAGTAGAAGAAGAAGAAAAATAAGAAGAAGAAGAAGAAGAAGAAGAAAAAGAAAAGGAATATGATGATGATGACGATGACGATGATGATAATGAAAAACAACGAGAAAATGACGAAGAAAAATAATTGAGAAGATCAGATGATGATAAACTATGGTGGTGATAGTGATGAAGATGATGAAGAAAAAGAAAAGGAAGAAAATGAAGAAGAAGAGAAAAAAGATGGCTAGGGAATAGGTAAACGAAAAGAAGTGAAAAAGGAACTGAAAGAAAATGAGATCAGACGGCAAAAGAAGATAAGGAAGCATGCAAACTTATGCCATGCAAAGATGATCAAACTAACTTGTCCTTGTATCAATATTTTGCCGGTTACTTACCCATGATACTTTGCTCTGCGTACCACAATAGGTCTTCAGTTTCATCAAAACGGCCTCGAGAAAAGAAAGATCTACCAAGAGTTCTCTCAATTCCGGTTTTGTCTTTGGCGACTAAAAACATCTGGTACCCAAGAAGACTTAGCGTAAAATCATCAATAGAATTCTTGCTGAAAGACTCTAGCAGAAAATCTAACGAGAACTGAATAATATCAGAGTAAAACGCCACTTCCTCGTTAACATTCGAATTTCTTCCTCCATAACCAATCATCTTTCTGTGCTCATAGATGAGGTTTGAAAATCTTTCTATGGATGTGAATCTTTCAATAGCACTTTCGTGTAAGGATAGTAAATTCTTCATAACTGCGTTAGTTTTTCTTCGTGCTTCTTCTAAACGAACAACAATTTCTTTGTCTTGATTGGAGCTAATGCTTAGCACAGTTAAACCGCGTTCGTCTTGCAAATGATGGATAAAATCAGCAACTTTTATACTATACACTACCGCTTCTTGTACGTTTGTTTCCTTTTCCATTGCCTTTAGAGCCTGATTGACGTCCAACGAAACAAAGACGAACAAAGCGATGGTAGAAATAACAGACACGCTTAAGATTTTGAACGTTTGCCAAATTCTGTGCCACCTTGAAGCTGCTCGATATTTGTCAGCTCCTTTGGATTTTGCTTTTTGGTTGTTTTTTTGAGTAAAGATTTGATTATTCATTCTTTAATGATGAAAGTCTGTTTATTTGTATGGACTCCTGTTGATGGAACACAAATTCATTCAGTCACAAACAGAGGAGTAACAAAGCCGCTGTAATGTCTTTTTCTTTTTCTATAAAGTATTATTAATGCATTGCATTCACAGAACAGTATTTGAAAAACAAAATAGTTTCGTATAATTCATTTTCTCTGAATCGGCACAATAAATATCTAGTATGTTCAGGCTTAGGAACTACGTTAAGTGAATTTCGATATTGGATTTTTCACGTTATAAAACACTGAGGGACCTTATTAATTAAATATGTAATTGGTTTATTTCTAGAACAGCGGTATCATTTGAGAATCATGTTTTCATATTCGTTATGATACTGTAATTAATCTGAAAATCTTAAGTTTAAAAAAATAAAACGACTTTACATTTCCAATCACACAGCATTTCTTTTTACTCTTTACCATCAAGTCAGTGGCACGTTTATTAAGTTTTATTGGTACAATGTCTTTTCTAGCTATGGACAACAAACTCCATTTAAACTGCCACCTAAATTTGAATTCATAGATCTATGATGGTTTTTGTGAATGGTTCATTGTGAATGAGGAAAATGATGGATAGATAAATACTAGATGGCGGATAGAAGGATAGATGGATGGATAAATAGACTGATGGAAAGATGAATGGATGGATGGATTGATGAACGCGAAGTGATGAATAGATGAATAAATAGTTACCTCAAGACAGTGCATGAGACTACGAATCGAATCGACGTTAATAATGTATCACAGGCTGCTCTTTAATCTGGTACAAACATTTCAAATTCCTTTATTTATTCTCAGCTTCAAGCACTTCTAAACGTTTCGTAAAGATATATATTGTCATAAAACCACAACTATATTAACTTTGATGAGAATATGTTAACTTTATCTTCAAACTAATGTTTTTAGACCATACATTTTTTCCATTCTTTTCGCTCAACTAGTCGCACATACATAATCAAAAGTCTGTATCTGTCGATCGCCCACCCGAAAAGACATCTTGAACAAACATCTCTATATATTACTTACGTTTATACCAAATATCCCTGCTTTTCCAAAGTCCTTGCTATCTACAACGACGCAAATGTCCGACATATCTGACTAACGCTCTGCTGTAGCGGACATGATGAAGACACATACTACTGTTGGGTGGTGTATGGCAGCTCCCTGTTTTGACCAAATTAGGAGTTTTGACGTCACTATGTCGTTCAACAGGGAAGGGATCCTAACACTGAAAATCCTGAAATTCACCGAGGATTAAATTGAACACGAATGAAAATATATTGTGTATCTAATTAGAAAAATGTATTTGGGAATTCCTTACTTTTTATTTAAGTATCTTTAGTGGACTGTGACTTTTTTTCACACCTTTTGTCATCCAATCTATTTCGTATACATTTTGAAATTTCTATCACAAGATTTTGGGTATTTTTTATTCTTTATTTTCCTTTTTTCTTTTTTTAATCCTAGTAATTTTTATAGTCTCTTTTATAGTTTTTATAGGTTTTTAGCTTATTGTAGAGGGCCATAGGTTTATTAGCATAGTTTTTGCTATTTAGTGCCACCCTCATTAAATAAAGNTACTATTAGTCAAATATGATATTTGCCCATATATTTGTCTATATGTTTGCCTACATGACAAATCCATTTTTTCGTCGAGTGATACGCATGACTTTCGGCAATACGATCTGTACTTTGAGATACCACACTCATTGCGTGATTTCACACTATTACAATAGGTCGACGACTTGTAGTCCGAGCATCCTATAAGGATAAAAAACAATCAAAATCGCTTATCCTTCTCAACAAAATRCTGGGTAACATCACGCTCTGTCGTTTCATCATTYGTAAACAAACATATTATTTTGCATTGTTACTTTTTAATTTTCTTCTTCTTAATAACATGTTTATGTATACAATAAAACACTACTGCATGAAATAACTGTTTGATACCTCGTTTGAAAGTCCGTTTTTCTTCGTATTCCTCTATCCCGTCCAAATCATCCCACGAACGTTCAGGCCTTGAGGTCACGGAGACGACCAGGATGGCGCACAGAAGAAAGACAACGATGAGCTTGGAATTCATGATGTTCAAATACCTAAAACGAGTGATTCGATGCTATAAAACTAAGCAAAGCAAAGCAAAGCGAAGCAAATCAAATCAAAGCAAAGCAAACCTCAGGTGCAATATTTGTGGATTGCCTCGCCCTTTATCCGCAAATGATGATGTTTGATCGACGTCTGAAGAAGTATGAGTTGTCTTGCTCTGTTTGAAAAAATAGATAGGCAACTTATCATATGCCTTACGCATTGAAAACAATGGATACTGAGGCGGTCTATGCTAGTTTGGGTACGTTTCGAAATTACAAAAGTTTTTGGACATGCACTGTCACTCGACACCCATCAAAACGCCTCCCTTTTTAATAACTTTTCAAAGTTGTATGGTTGAATTGAAAATACATTAACGATCTAGAACGCCAATGCGCTAAAAATTACTGATGAATCCTGCAGAGCACATCGTATAGGAAATCTTCTTTCTTTCATGGCTCATACTGTTTAAAGATCGCAAACCAAATGCAATAACTTCCAATACCTCGTTTTAATTCTCGCTCGATCACTTTTCCAATGCTCTCAGTTAACAGTTTTGAACTACTTGCTAGCTGTTGTTAACAGGAACAACTATTTTACCGCGCAATATTCACTGCTTTGTTTTTACCCACCAAAGCATTTCATTTTAACTCATTGGGATCACAACATTTGACAAGCAATTATGTTTGAGAACTCTATTGTTTGTCGAATTACCAAATGCACTGCGGTGCAGATTGTATAAATACACTAGTGTATATTTTATCAAGGAAACTAATAACCTGTAACTTGTGTATAGTTCTATCAATCTATGGTTTCATAGATGTGCATTCATAGATAAGGTATATACTCGTTCTCTGTTAAAAAAATATTAGAACCCAATTCCCAATTTCAATAATGGAAGCCAAACCCTTTGATATATTTTTGAACTTTGTTTTTAGCGCAAAAAATTTTTCCGACAAGATATTGCTAGCTGCTTGCATTTAGTGCAGCACAATTTTTTGATTATGAGAAAGGTCCTTTCAATCGATGCGAAATAGTCATGGTCCAATGCAGTGCACATACAGTGAAAGTACCTTTTTTGATTATGAGAAAGATCATTTTCATAGATGTGAATAGTTGTGGTCAAATGAAGTTCACGCCTGGGGAATGGATGTTTGTAGCTAGTGCAAAATCACTAAACTATATTCCTCCATTAAATGTATTTTATTGTATATTTTGGTGTTCTTTGACAAAAACATATAGCTGTTTTCTGTTTTCAGAAAATCAAGAAATAGAAAAATGAATCCTGAATTTGAATTTTCAATAAACAGAAGTTAAAAAACATTACACAGGAACCTGAAAAAATCGTTTTGCGTTCAGAAACACTGATTTAAAATGGAAACCGTATTTGTTTTCTGATATAATAAGAATATAATTGCTGCATGATTTGACGTAAATTAACCGGTAAGAACACATAGGTTAGTGACATATATCTATACTGAGAAGGGCAATTCCATTCTAAGTGTAGCTTTTTCCTTTCAACACCGATATAATAACATAGGTTATCGCCATCTAGAAGGACAATCCATTTGTAAGAGTAACTTTGTCCTTTCAACCGTTATGATAACATAGGTTAGTACTGACCGTAGGTTTAGAAGGACAAATCCTTTGTCAATGGTAGCTTTGTCCTTTCAGCCGGTATGGTAACCAAGGTTAGTACTATCTAGTTGGACAATTCATTTTTGAGATTAGTTTGTCCTTTCAACAGGTAGCGATGGAGATTCGTCACTTCAAAAATATATATCATTGACAAATTGATAATGATACATTTTTTATATACGATGGGGCTTGAACCAACACATAAAAATTCAAAAAAAAAAAAACAAAAAAAAAATCGATTCCACTTTGCCATACCCCCGAGACATCCGCAGAGCTGAGACGGCGTATGGACTTCGGACCTGACGGCGATTAAATCCTTCTGCCCTTGGGTGTACGAATTACGCAAGAAAATGTTCTAGCCGAAGCATCACGGGAGAGACCAGCCGGCCCCCAGACCACATCGGCTAATCCCTTGCATCTCTGCAACGCACGGAAGCGGTTGAAAAGTTGATGTTAAATAGGCTAGTATATTTGGTGCATTGTTTTCACGGCTATTGTTATTCTAATTAGCCTGGGCCCGTGGTCCAGTGGGAAAAACTTGGGCTTCAATGACATTGGGTCATGTCCGAATGAGGCAAGATAGTACCCGGATGGGTGACCGTAAATGCATGGCCACTGAAAAAAAAAATCCCAATTTTTTTTGTTGTTGTAACTTTTATAAAATTCTAATAATAGTTGACTAATCGTTGACTAATCGTCGAAAATTAAGAACTGCCGGGCATTTAATCCGGGATTTAGGAGTATCCCTAACCTTATTGAGTGTCAGTCCTACCTGATTTAGGGTATAATGGTTTAACATGGTTTTGGAGTGTCCTTACCTGATTTAGGAGTATCCCTTAATCAAGCTTGACTTACGTAATAATATATTTTTGGCACGTACGTGGAGATGGAGTTAGTTACATCATTGTAAAAGCCAGACTTCATGCGTCCCATTACAGGAGTGGAGAAGGAGGAGTGTGGATGAAGTTATGATATTTTTAAATAGAAATATGCTTCATCTGTTGTTCTCTTTAAGGTAGATAAAATCAAAAACGAACATAATTATCAATGTTGAAATGCTTTCATTTAGAAGTAAAATTACTATCGTGATTTTCCACCGTATTCATAGCCATGTCAGAGATTGCGTTCCACTCTCGACTCATGTTCTATTGTTGAAGGCGTTCATTCAAGCACCAAACAAGCACCTTCTTTACAGAATGGCAATATATTTTTAAGCTTCAAGCTTCGATTCAACTTCAAACGTGAATGTCTGTTATCGAGATACAATGTCCCCAAACTTCTTCTCAAACTTGTTGTTCGTCGCTTCGTCCATGCATAGTTAGTGCATGTTTTATCCTACTATGTGGTTTTTCTCCGCTCGGCACACAGCTTCCGTACGAATAAGTCACACGAGCTTTTCGAAGGGCACTGAATTACCATTCATTAATTTCTCTAGCTCGAACGCTCTGTGAGATTCAGTCTTGTCAATTTTTCTGAATCTTTCTACCAGTTTTATTAAAGATACGACAGTTCTCTTTCGAGAATCACGGCATTTCTTCGCGCCCAGAATTTAAAACAGCACTAGCTACCGAACGAATAAGTCACAAGAGCTACTGTATTGGTGCGATAATCATCACACATAAACTTCTCTAGCTAGAACGCGCTGTGAGTTTCAAACATGCCAACTTTTCTGAATTCTTTGATCAGTTTGATAAATCATGAACTACTTTTATTTAGGCTTAATGTACTTGATTCATCTTCAGACGTAAACGTCCTCTAAAAAAAACTGATCAGGCAGGTAGAGTACTGTTTTACGAGTATTCAAATTAAAGACAAAATAAGAATTAATGGTTTACGATATCATCGGGATGAACATAAAAGATTTGACTTACTGATTCAACGACTTAAAAAATTTCAAGTGACCGTATTTAACAGTATCCTTGACCGTATTTAAGAGTATCCTTTTTTCAAGTGACCGTCTTTAAGGTTATTTTTGACGGTATTTGAGAGTATCCTTTTTTCAAGTGACCGTATTCAAGGTTATTTTTGACGGTATTTGAGAGTATCCTTTTTTCAAGTGACCGTATTTAAGGGTATCCTTGACCGTATTTAAGAGTATCCTTTTTTCAAGTGACCGTATTTAAGGGTATCCTTGACCGTATTTAAGAGTATCCTTTT
>NW_022259748.1:220126-232853 GCF_009602425.1 Actinia tenebrosa
CTGCCAAGGTACCAGCCAGAGATGACAGTGAGTATTCTTAAGACCAAGTGCCAAGGTACCAGGTACGGTACCAGCCAGAGATGATAGTGAGTGATTTTCAGGGTAACTGCCAGCGAGGGATGCAATGAGTGATCTCCTGGAAAACGGCTTTTATATACGGGAAAAAAATACCCTGGTTTCTAAAAGAGTTTTGGACAACTGTAAAAAAAGAATGAGAGTTTGGTACAACTGCAATAGAAAATATTAATATTTTATTTCATAAAACATACTCTAAAATGCTCAATGTGTTTTAGATCGAATACTCAAATTACTAAGATCAAAGAGACTCTGTAGTGGTGAATAAACTTTTGTGAAATGTTTTAATGAATTACATTGCTTTGCTTTTCATCCAGCACCCGGTAACATTCCATTGGTATTGTTCGTGTCACTGGAAATAGAAGAGCGCAGAGTTTTTGTATTTAATCGAACTCTGGGTTAAAAGAGTTATAATAAATATCTATAACAGGGTCGACAATGCTGACTTGGAATGACAAGAATTCTTTATCCCTTTTATCTATATTTATAGATTGAAAAATAAGAATTGTCCACCGATTAGGAAAGCAAGGTTACTGCAGATTATAGACATGCAGGCACCTTACAGTGTCGCATCATATTGTCACAGGAAAAAAATGAACCAGAAAAAAAGAACGTTTTTGATTGACTGCATGTCAGATGTTTAAGCAGGCTGTTACTCTATCTTGTCTATATAAGATCCATCTTGGCCATTGACTAAATGCCTATTAATTCCTTTTGCCCTTGACTACCTTTTGAGATCGTTATCTTTTTTCTAGAAGTCAATCATGGCTCTGCAGTTTGATTGCAGATGACGAGTTCAAAAGTCGAAAATGATGGAATTTTTGTCCATCAACGAGTAAAAACGTTTTGTTTTAAGGAAAACTAGTGCAAAGCTGGATACCTAACCCTATTCTGACTTTTTGGGCAATAGCTGCCATTATCGAAAAATATATAAATGGTTTTATTGTTCAATGCCAAACGTTAGGGACGTTTTCGAAGCATATCTTGTTCTGAGATTCGTTGATCAATTGCCTGCCATTGTTGAACTGAAAAAGAAATAACGTTTTTGATCTTATACTAGATACAATCCTTCGTGGAGTTTTTGAAGTTACCAGACAGCGAATAAATCTGAGGATCGTTGCTATGCGACAATTTTTTGTTGCGCATAAAATCCCCTTGAAAAACGATCGGGTATGACTACACACTCATTATTTCAACATGACCGCGCGAACAGATGTTTCGCAGGCGTAAAAAGAATGCAAGAATGAAAAGGGGAAAAGATTATCTGGCACACCATATAGGTGTGACTCAAGATAATACCAATAGTAGGTCTCCAAATGCTCAAAACTAGAATTAATACAATTGATTAATCTATGCTTGGACATTATCAGTTCCAATGGAATGCACAAAAATACAACCCCTGAAAAAAAAAGTGACGACCTTCTGGAGCTTATCGGTGCTTCATTGTTTAAGATCTTATAACAGAGAAACTTCCAATGCCTTTCAAACGTCCCATATAGATTCACTGTTTTATGTCTTTAAAAAGTTCTAGGCTTTTAAATGGTACCATTTTATATATACGTCGTCAGACAATTACTGTCTTGTCTAAATTTTACTGGCGACATTTGATGACAGCTATTTAGACGAGCTTTCTTTATTGAGATTGAGCACCTGGGAACAATAAAACCAGAAACACTATCAATTTTAACTCCAAATGTCTCTTCTGCTATATTTCAACTAGGAGAAAAAATTCAGAAGTTCGTAGAATGAAACTCAAAGATTTTCCCAAGCATGTTGGTTTTGTTTTATCAGGGTTACAAGATGGGAAATTCGTTTCATCCCGGATCTGAGTTTATAAATGAGGTCAACTTCTTGATTCTCGTCACACACGCATTTCTTTATTTCTCCTTCAATTTTAAAGTGCATCTACACTTGATAACTCTCAATAAATAATAGCCACTCTGTGAGTGCCTATACTACTTCTAACAAAACTTTTCTATCTTTGAACTTACGTTTCAATTATTTTACATCAACTTGTCTAAATAGTGTTTGCTGTTGGGCTAGTTAGACCTTTTGTCACAACTTCTAAAGCCTGCCTCTTTTTGGGCCAAGGAACGATTTTTTTCCATTTTACCAAAAAGACTGCATTTGTTACACAATTTAATCCTGACAGACAGACATCTTTGGACGGTCAATGTTTAAAAGGAGAACTACAAAAATGTCTAGAAAAAAAGTCCTTCTAGAAACAGATGACGAGATAATCTCGCCAATCTAATCATAGGCTCCCACAAAATCGTACTAGTGACATTAAACCATTAAGTGAGAAAAATAAGACGTTCTAGAAACAGATAACGAGGGAGTAATACAGCTTATTTTGAAGTTGCTACAAGCATCCACAGGTATCTGCGATCATGGCGGGTACTTCTTCCAGCACAATTCTATTTTTCAAATCAAAATAGAGCATGGAAATGGCGGACATTTTGCTAGGTGTGCAACAAAAATCGCTGCGGTTGTTGCCTCGGACTGTAGCCATCAAGTGAGCATGCGCGTGCATTGGTAGGACCATATCTTCACACTCTCCGGTGCAGTAATAGGCGGTAAACCGCTTAGGAGCAATGATCCAATCCCATCCCAAAGTTACAAAATCCACCATGAGTGACTGTCGACAGCAACGTTTTTCCATCCGCCCGAACCCACATTCCAACCCGGCCCTTCGTTTGAGCCTTCTTCTCTTCCTATTCTTGGTGTGCACCTCCAGAAACGGCTGGTACGCTATGCTGTTGCCGTGAACCAAACGGTAGGAGTCATCACCTTCGATTTCCAGATCAATTCCTAAATTCATTTTAGGTTTTTTCCTCCAAGACTTGACTAAGGATCGTATATTAAAAATGTACCACGCTTCATTCTTGTTAGTGTTTATTGTTTTGGATGCAACCAGTATTTTCTGCGGAGCTCCATCGATTACAGGAAAACCTCTTTGGAACACATTTATAGATGTTTTGAGGTCGCGAGTGGCGTTTGTTTTGCCGGTGTTGGGTTCTCTTTTGACGTAAACCTGAAGCGAGGCCTTGTGCACTCGAAGCCCATGTCCATGCGCCTTACCAGTGAAGGTAAAATAGCAACACTTTTCTACTTGATCTGCAATAAGCTTAGGAGCTGAAGAAGAAAATCCAAATGTCAATTTTGAGATATTTTATTAGCATCAATCAAGCACTCGGTAATCTTCGTATGTCGTCGCTCGTTATAGACATTTAAAGAATATTTACTGAGAGTATATCAGTCAATAAGCACAGATCCTATAATTAATTACACACATCCTATACTTGAAATCCTTTAACGCCGAAGAGGCTGTTGCCTCAGTTGCCGACTGCTTAATGTACGTTAGTCCCACGTACTCGAGATGGAAATTTAAGTAGTTTATGCTTTAAATATCAAGACACTATTAAAGGTATATAGTTTCCTTGATGAGCACTAACGATATCATAGATGAACGGTTACGAATTTCGACTCACGAAATTTTTCCTGCCAAGTCTGTATTTCGCCGAGAGATCTTAAGATTATATTATTGTTTCAGCAGTAATACTGAAACGTCTTGCGGAAATCACGAGTCGTAGCGAGAATTAATATTCTAAGTTTATCAGAGATATATTTACCTGTTTCTGGAAACAAAATGATTTTGTGAGTCTTGGCGTGATAGTTGTCTTCATGAAACTCTTCGGGGTTTGCATCCATGTTGAGTTTTTCCGACTCTATCAGCTCCTTAACCGGCTGTAACTTCAAGATATTTTGACTAGTGATATTAGGTGGATGAGGTAGACCTAATTTATCGAGTATTTCTTTCTGGATGACTTTGAGCCTTGCTTCTTTTATTTGTTGCATATTGTGTGGACATTTTGAGCATTTGCTTGACGAGTTCCGAACTGCTATTGCGGTGATGCAGAATACAAGCAAGTGAAAATGCTTCATGGTCTTCCTTTTACGGAGCTATCAGCTGCCGTGTCGGATGGTCTCTCGTTCTGGCTGTTGTGTTATCGCCTGTACTGTGGTCCCTTTGGGATATTTTTGACGCAACAAGTATAATGTACCCGACTTGGTTTAAAAGAGTGAAATTGAATCTGTTTGGCCTATGCCTATTGTTTAAGATTGCCCTAATTGAAGGGGAATTATAGAATTACATCTATGGACCTCTTTAGCTTGGGCGTAATGTTTTCCCATTTCAAACCACGTATCATTCCCTAGTGTATCATTCCTTTGTTTAATTGTTGCATAGAAAAAGATGGTTGGATGCAACTCGAATAAAATATCTTATTGTCAATAAATGGTATGTGGTTTGTAATGGGAAAATATTACGTCCAAGTTGAATAATTATTGAAGGATATTTTTGAAGCTGGTTTTTTTCGATCAAGATTGACTGACATCCACATTTTTTTTGTTTTGACCCACGTTCTAGAATTCTCCTCGATAGTAGCATATTATTTCATCAACTCGTGTAATCTGCGAAAACAGTAGGTTTGGAAGCTTTCAAAGCATTTCATCGCTTAGTGACAATCGAAGAACGAATCTTATAGGGCTGAACTTTTGATCAATCTCCATCGTAAAGTGCTTGAAAAAATTATCCTCGCTGATAATAAGCTGACTAGCTCTTATCTAGAAAATAAAATCGTACAGGGAAAATCATAATGTAAGAGGCTGGGATATTTGCTAGATTAAATTGCATGGATGCACGAGGAGAGATCTTTTTGTTTAACTGTAAAACATACTTAGATCAGTGTCTTGACCTGCGTCAAACCACAATGAAATTTAAGGAATGACAAACATTTAATTCATCTATTCATCCTTAAGCGAATCATAGTGCAACACCTTAAAAATCAGCCAAGAGATTATACGAGTGTGAAGTTTATTCGTCACACGCTTAGCAATCTAAGAGACGCAAGCCAAGGCACACTTGGCATGAAACACTAGCATCTGTCAATGGCAAGAAGTAAAAAGTGCTCTGTCAGAGTAAAAAGTCCTCATAGCCTACATAGATGGGTTTCCTGGGAGAGTTTATCAAATATGCTTTGATAATCGTTATAATTAGGAGACAATCATTTAAGTCATCTTTTAACAGCCGCCACTGAACTCTATAACTATTGTACTATATACACTAACTATGTACATCATGGGGCTTGATCTAATGAGAATTTGCTTAGGAATATTCGAAGGAATATTCACCTTTTGGCTCCAGGATTCCAAATGTGCAACTCTCGTCAAGGTATGAGAGTTTCATGTTTATGTTTGCTTTTAACAGAGTTTACTCTAGTTTACTTAACGAGCAGATTAACTCAAATTTGTTTACAAAAGCTCAATATTCCCCGCTGTTTATGCGAGGCATTTACGCCTGATTTTTCTGTTTGCTTTGACACGCAAGAAGATTTTCTTCGGGGAATTTTGCGTGGGATGTGGTTTAAAAAGTATTTTGAGATACCATTAGTGTGATGTCAATTATGAGATGCCGTTTTGCAGGTACTTGGCTCGTTTAGGGTAGTCATATCATCTAATAAATCCCGTTTAACGTGTATCAATTACAGCTCAATTGGAACAGGAAGTGAAATCGTTACTTGAAAAGTACTTCGAAAATCTCCAAATGTGACCCGGTTGTCCTCGCCTATGAGAAACTAGCTTACGAAATCTAAACAACTCTATTACAACACCAGCAAACGTGAATGAATCTCTGCATTAGCAGTCAAGGTCAGAATAACTTGATAGCTTTTGAGGGCTCATGTCGTTAATCGATACCATTCGAACAACCCTCAGGGCAAGTTTCCAGGGAATGATTTTAAAATATTGACAGATGACTATTGAATTCCTGGCCGACCACTATAGTGGATTTCTTCCAGACAATGTGGTCATTTGGTTGGAAGGGCATTAGGATTATATTCCACGTTCTTAAATCATGGTGCCCAAAGTAACCGCCAAAGGTCAAGGCATCTCAAACTATCCTCTTCCTCAGGAAATCTTCGAGATTAATGAATGTATCTGTCCGAAAAAGAGAAGGAAAAAACCAACACCAATGCTGTCGAAGAATATGACTAAGTAGAAAACGAAAAAAATCTTTAATTTTCTCTCAGTTCGAAAACTCGGTGAGCGAGCAAATGAATACCCCGTCAAGGAAATCCCATGGTGGCTGTGAGAAAACCACCGTTGAACGACCAAAATAACTTTTTATTTATACGAATGTATACATCTTTAAAATAGGTACCTTTAAGATAAAAATAGAAAAAGAATAAGAACGAGCGACAAAAGGGAAAACCGCAGTAGTCATTTGCAGCTGTTATGTAACGGCTATATCAGAGCTATGATAACAAGTATTTCGCTCAAACTGTTGTCTGAATTCATGAAACGTTTGTCACAAATAATATTACGACCTAAATAATTATGTAACGTATAATCTTTTAGAAAAGAGATTGACTCTAGTAAACTCAGCAGCTAACCCGCGCATCTTCACTCATGCCTTTGTCTGCAGAGGATCGTAGGATCAGATAATATTGAGAAATTGATCAATTGTATTGCAACACTCATGCACGTACATGTGTCTTGCCTGCTGCGACGAAATCCCCAAAAAGTAATGTGGAAATAGGAGTGTGCCCTGATTTGATCAGTTCAGTTTATTCAGACCTGTGTAGAGCACGAGTCGTTTTGTTAAGGTAGGTTGAACTTGCGCGAGGGAAAGAGGCATGTATACCTCTATGGAAACTATTTGATCGACTTTGCGATAAGTACGATTTGGGGCAGGTGTGGTGGCATGACAAAAGGATTTCTGGAGGTCTTGAGTTCGTGTCAACCTAAAGGTACTTCAAGAGCCTTCATGATGGGGATTCTACGCTCCTTCATTACTAGGTATTGATAATTCCTTATAAGACCACTGTAAGTTCTAATATTGAACTTGATGCATTTTTGTTTGGTCACTCTCAGCTCCTAATAGTACGTTTTTTTGTAAAAATTGTTTCAATCGTCTATTTAATATTACCTAAATATTTATAATGTTTAAGAGTTTAGCGTCCTTCTTAGTTAGGTCAATATTGAGCATTAAATACCAACTCATATTTATTTAAATAGAACTTATAGCATACGTTTAAAAGAGGCAAGTTATTCGACACATAAAGCTCTCCTAGTCTACAACTAATTAGCCATTTCAATTTGTCAGGTATTGATAACGTGTTCGGCCTATTATTCGTTGGAATCCAACGAGTTTTAAATTCAACAGAAATTTTGAACAAGAAAGCAGTTGCTTCGAGGTCAAGAATATTTTGATTTCTCGGAGAACAATAAAGCCCTTTCATGATATAAAGAAAAGAAATCGCCTAATTTATGAATCACCTGAAGGTCATTCATGCCATTTTCTTCTAAGCGAAAAATAAAACACTTTATTTTGTTTAATTATGCTTTCATAAGTGTTAGTTTTGCTGCCCAACTTTCTGAAACACACCCTTTCCAAATGTTTTATTACCTTTGCTGTGCTGTGATTAAACAAACAACTATGCCATACACTTAGTACGATAACGTTAACCCTCTTCGTCTAAGGATTTTTGTGTTGTTTATACACAACCCAAAACTTTGGCCAATTACTTTGGATTTGTAGCTATGGAAATCAGTGTGACGTGTATCCAAACATCCCCATCTCTTTATAAGCATCACATCTTCTCGTGTACTACACCAAACCATAACAGCTCACTAAAAGGACTTACACGATTCATTGACATATTGCTTACTTTAGCACTAGGTATTTGTCGATAATCCTTATGTGGCGAAAGCATCTTGACAATTTACCCTCTTTAGACCAAGAAACTTGAGCGTCGAGGTCATGAAGAATAAGATAATACCACAAATCGTGCTTTTTATTCACTCCCTCGTGTTTATATACAAAATATATTGTATGCCATGCAAAAAACTAACATTTTTTGAACCTTAGGAAGGTTTTCGTAGATTTTACCAAGCTCAGTGGCTTATTCGACTGAGCCGAGTTTATGTTCTTGATCGAAGGGATATCCCTTCCAGCCTTTACCCTTTATTATTTGTCCCCCTTGTCCAAATGCATTTTTATTGCAATCTATTTTTGGCTTGCCAAGTCTAATTATAAACTGTTTATTTTGATTTCTAATCTTTACAGCCATATACGGCTATTCGAAGGCTTTCTATTTTCAGGAAACGTTTTCTTTAAGTCAAATAAAAACTCTTAATGATAAGATGAATCGTAAGGTGTTGAGGTCTAGTGGGATTATCTAGTGGGAAAAACATATAACAAATGTTCTGGAAAAACTCTAAACGAAGTAAAAATATTAGCGAAATACGCTATAGATATGTAAATTTGGTTTTCGTTATTTAAGTTTTTCCAATGATTCTGAATTTAAACCTCCCAAGGCGTGTACGACTAATAGCAAAATTCCTGTACCAGAAGACAGATAAGAATGAATCAGTATTAGAGTAAAACTTGAAAGTTTTGTTATCGGGGTTTTTTAACAATTTTGAATTTCACTTTGATATTGTAAACCAGCTAAGTACTATAGTTACTCATTTGATAGCAAGATTCCTATCCTGGAAAGATACCGATGAAAATCATAAATCAATATCAAAGTAAAACTTGAAAGTTTTGTTATCGGAGTTTTCTAATAATTTTGAGTTTTTATCCTGGCATAGAAACTAGCAAAGTGACTTCTTAACTATTTATATGTACCGAGTGAAAGTAAAAGTCCTGTCCTGGAACGATACCGATGTAACTGGAACCAGAGCAAAACTAAGGCAAAAGAGCAGAGCATAAAAAATGATAAATTCCAACTTTCTTTTATGTGAAATCACATGTTGAATTGGAACACTATATACTACTTTCACTTCCAAGCATTTTTAGCTTTCTAGTTATTTTTGGAAGTTGGTACCCCTCAATCTGTTTAACATAAATAABGTATCAAATTASAAAATAATGTTATAATGGGTACAAATAAAGTTCTTCTACTTTATCCAACAGACTTGTGAAGTGTAAAAATCTGTTCAGTTTAACAGGAACCTTATTTGTTTTAATTGGTTTTCAAATAATTGTCCTGTTAAACTAAGTGGTTTTCATTAATTCCTCAAGAGAATGAAATAGCAAAAAGCATGGCAGTATGTTGCATGGTTCATATAGTAAGGGTGACGAATGAAAACACTTTCGTTGAAACGAACCAACGAAGCCAGCATTACATTTGCATTATTCCACTGAAAAATGGAAAAATGTAGTCGGCTATCCTTGTTTGTTTGTTTGTTTTTTTTGTTTTACATGAGTTTTAAGTTTCTGCATCTAGAAAATGAAATTTTACTTCATAATTCTTAATATTGATTAGTATTTGATCCAAAAGATGAAAGTTTCGTTTTATACTTTCTCATTGCTTTACTTCCATTAGTGAGGAGCTGTATCATCCAAAACTCGATCCAAACGCCGAAGAATTTAAAACATATAGTTTTTAGTATACTGCATTATACTTTTATTTAGGCAAGTAGCATTTACAAGGTATCTATTTTTTCTTGCCCTTTTTAACACATTTTAAAACACATTAGCTATATTATAATTTAACATGTTTCATTTTTTAGCTTCTTTACGTAACACAGTCTAGTCCTCGCTAATTGATTCCCTCTTAATTCTACGACATGCCACTGAAGTATAAAGAATGGTGTCAGCGCAAAATCTGAAATTCTAAAATATAGTATTCTACATATCCATTTCGTTTGACTTATCCCACAGCTACAGTTAGAAGAAGTAGTAATAGAGGCCTGTAACGAAAACATAGTGATTCAAACTCGTGCTTTGATTCCGTGCCGTAACTACTGTCATTAGACTCTAACTACGGACAATGCCTCATTAAAGGGTGACGAGAACATCAGCAAAACCATTCCTCATACTAAGAGCCCTTCACTCAACTGCTAGTTTAGATAATTAGACATTGACCGCATGCAGGAAGGTCGAGAATTTCAAGATCATCTTTACTACTACTCTTTCGTTTTTTCAGCTACAGGCAACAGAACACATTAAACAGTTCAAAATAAATCCTAATTTGACTTTCTTCATGATCAAAAAGTCTTAACACTAGAGTGTCTTTAAGCTTTATGTATCTTTAGACTGCGTGGACGTTTTCTGTTTAAGATTTTTCGTAGGAGCTTTCGGCTTCCAGCTTGAAGCATTTGAAACTAATGAATGTCAATTACTATCGAATACGAAGTTTTTTCAAATGACTGACAAACGACAGAAAGCATTTTTTATCCGGCCATCAATCCGCAGAAGTTCATTGCCTAATAATGTGGGCTTAGTATGTCGAAGATTGCTAACAAATAGGGTTTTAGCTCATTTGATGGTCTATGTAGTGATTTGATTATAACTACAACATGAAGTGATAGATCACAATAGAAATGCGTGTTTCTACCATGCAGGAACATGTTGAAACAAAAACGAGAAAGTTCAAATAGGTGACGAGGTGGCTCAGTGCTGAAACGAGTTTTCAACTAGAAAAAAATTCTATTTTTGGGTTGCATGTGACGTCATGGCCACCTTTTTGGTTGACTTTGACAAAAGATTTGGTCTTGTGTCTTGTATTTCGTCGTTTTAACACCAACCCATGAGCAATGCAACTGATCATTCACGGTTCCGTTACCTCTTGAGTCAATTCCCTATGCTGTCCTGCGAGGTCAACAGCTTATGGAAATACAAAGAAAAATCCTTGGAAACCCTTGTACTTCGTTTGAAAACGGTGTATAAGTAGCTTTTGGGACAGGATTATTAGAGTGAAGGCATTTAACTCGTGAAACAAAAAAATACCAAGTCGGCTAAGTCGTAAAGGTTTTTGTAGGTTGGATTCATATTATGAAACTAAAATTGACTCATCAACCTTTAAAAATAATTTTATATTTTAAAAATAATTTATTATTTTTTGGAACATGGAATTAGGGTCTACTAATGTGCGTTAGTCTAATATCTATTGCACGGGTTTATTGACTAGTTCACTCTATACCACTGGGAAAAACTGCTGCTAAGTATTTTTGCTACTACTGCGGTTCAGTCTGGGTCAGAACGATTTTTATTCAAAGTCCTTTTTTTGTCAAAAATCTCAGTCCCCGTCAAGATGAATTAGAGGGAAGTTCCATGCTGACAAAAACAACAGCGAACCGTATCAAAAAGGTTTATAATCTAATTCTGCTCAATGCTCCCGGGCAAAAGTCTTGTTGTACTTGTTATAGGCCTTTTGTGAGACTGACATGATCACGTGGCAAACACGTGCAAAAGTTTTACAAGTCTGCGTTCTACTGAGGTCTACTGAACTTACTAATTCGGACCAATTTGTGCAAATGTGTGCAATTTCTGAAAAAGTTTTTAACGGTATATGGTATGCACTCTATCAGACTCTAGTCTAATCTTAAGCCCTACGTAACCGTCTGTAAGTAAGTCCGAAACGCGAGCTATCAGTTTCAAAACCGTTGAGTAGATACAGAAACGTTATATGATCCTATAATCCGGAAGAGCTCTTACATAACTTCCTTAATAGTTGACTGAGACTAAAATTTTTAATTGTACCACCTAGACACTGGATAACGACTTAGGAGAAAGGTCAGTTATATTTATTACAATATAGAGTGGTTTTAACGTGAAATAGTTTGGAAGGGCGGCGGGAGGAGGGGAGGGGGAGGGATGATGATTCCGGGCTAAAAGCATTGGGTATGCTTGTCCTATCTCTTAAGGGTAAAAATCAGCAATTTGGTATCTTTTAGGTTGGTTATTTTACGGGTTACAGCCTTCACAAGTGATTGAGTGCATGACTGACTGACTGCATGACTGACTGAGTGCATAACTGACTGACTGCATGACAGACTGACTCTGACTGACTGAGTGCATGACTGACTGACTGCATGACAGACTGACTCTGACTGACTGACTGCATGACTGACTGACTGCATAACTGACTGACTGCATGACAGACTGACTCTGACTGACTGACTGACTGACTGCATGACTGCATGACAGACTGACTCTGACTTACTGACAACATGACTGACTGACTGACTGAACTACTGACCCACTTATTGGATTTCTCTTTCTCTCGGACTAAATAACTTAGTAATTAATGAATTAGACCTACTGAATGACATACTGACTGACTGACAGACTTATTAACACACAGACTGACCTGACCTACTGATCGAATTTGTAACTCACTAACTGAATTATCCACTGAATGACCTACTGAGTTAATGACTGACAGACTACAGTTTCTTTCAAGACTAATGAGATGTGTGGGATGCATTTTAACTGCTGGCTGCACGAAATGCCCTTGTGTCAATTTTAGTTAAAAACCGTTAAATTCAGCTGTATTAAATATCAACAGTGCAAAATTGAGAAGCTCAGGCTTTTAACAGAGAAAGAATCAAAGTTAGCAGGATTAAGCCCCGTAACATTACATATTGCCGAATACAAATCTTACCATCCACAAGGCAACTGTTATTCAAAATAGCTTACAAAAGGGTCCAGAAAATAAGGTTAGCAGGTCTGAAGAAGTTCATGCCCAAAGAGCTAGCTTAACGAGATTTTCGAGAGTCAATCACCTAAAAAAAACCTATAAGGAAGAAAACTCTCTGCTAAACAGGGTATCAAGTATTATGCTCTGTTGGGAATATTATT
>NW_022259759.1:9704-19823 GCF_009602425.1 Actinia tenebrosa
TTGTCTTCGTTTTTATGACGTCACGACTGCGCTGCGCTATTCCCTCAACTAAGTTATGCTCGCTGAACAAACGTCGAGAACGGATTAAAATATCTGTACCTGAAAATAAGTGCCTAAAATTGTTCCATAATTCAGTGTCAATTTTTGTTTTCCGATAATACGCAGTACGTATTTACCACTGTCGGCAAGTGTTCGATATCTGTCGAATTTTGTCTTCCAAACATGCGCAGTACTCACCGCCGACAAGCTGTCGATACTTGTCGATTATTGTTTTCTGGACATGTTCAATACTTATTTCACAATGAGCTCTAGTTAAACATCATGAAACATTTGCATGCATATCGTAATATAATATACCCGAAGCATTCCTAGTGGTAGTAGAATGACGCCATAATGCAAACCGTCATAATGCTATTTGATTTCAAGTGGTGTTAATCGTGAGTACCCAACAGTTACAATTGGATTATCCTACTCATCAATATAACTTGCCTGGATCCCTCTCTTCCATAACTTGTCGGTTTAGGCTTATGTTTGTATCAGTGAAGCAAAGAAATCCTTCAGTTAAATCCCTCGATCTTGTGCAATGTTTAATGAAATGCTCTTTTGGCTTAAGTAGATACGACGACGTGCGCAAGAACATCCAGCCATGCAAACACAAGATGCTGCTACACTAAGTGAAATCCGTCTCGACCACTAACGACCGGCCGGTTAATAGAATCAATGACTAGTAAGCTCTTTATTGTTCTGCCAATCCTAACTTTGCTGGATGTTCAGACTTTGAATACTGGTGAATAAGGAACTTGCTTTAAGTCTCTACTTGCATGGACGCGTGTTTATTTTTATGTGCAATCGTTAAACACTAGAGGAATATTCAGACTCAAAGCGTACATTTTTAGTTCCTTTGGGTGTACTCAACTCTTCTTGATCGTTGTTTGAGGTTAGTCTTCTAAGCTCCATATCTTGCTTGTGTGCAGTACTGCGTCGGTGATCTATCGTGTTCTCTGTGCGCACACTCGGTTGGCCAAGACGGATAGAAGCTTTTCTTCCAAACAGAAAAAAACAACGAAACAAGCCTTTGAATCCTTGTTTGTAATCTTCGCTGAAAACCACGTAAATCAGGAAGTTTATAGCTCCTGTGGAGTGTGGTAGAAGTAAGCACGCAAGGTACACCCCACTTGGAGGGAAGCCACAAGGAAAGACTTCACTGAATGATATCAGCAATTGAACAACATGCATTGGAAGCCAAAAGATTGCAAATACAACCACTACAGTAATCAACATTCTCACCACATTCTTTCGAACTTTAAGCTGCAGTTTTTTCATCGATCTGTTTGTGTTTCCTGGAATTTGACGAAACCACACTGTATAGACGACGCAAGCGTATAGAAGGGTTATAATAACTAATGGTGCGGCATATAGAAGAATGAAGGAGGCAAGAGTGAAGATTGCTGATGAGGTTTCGGGGTCTAGAGGGGGACCCCATTTCTCAAGGCAATAGTATGACCCACCATCTTTCTCAAGGGCCATTGTGAACAGCAATGGCAACATCACTAAAAAGGACGTAAGCCACACTCCAGTTATGACCCATTTTGTATTCCCAGATCGCATGGTGGACCTTAGAGGGAAGACTATAGCATTGAATCGCTCACAAGCTATAGCAGTTAGAGTAAATATCGAGCCCGCCATCGTAGCTCCTGATCCAAAACCCATCAACTTACATGTGGTCAGTCCAAACCAGCCACCAAACCAAGAAGGGTCATTGGTTATGAATGTTACAGCCGATGGCGTCACTGCTATGATAGTCATTAGAAAGTCACTAACTGCCATGTTCGTGATGAGGTAGTTGGTTGGCGTTCGCAGTCTTCTGTTGCGGTAAACAACGCACATTACGAGCAGGTTGCCAGCAAACGAGACGATCATTGCAGTGATGTAGAAGGTTAGCTTTATGATACGCGCTGTTGGGTTCTCTGTGATGGCTTGCTGACAGGCTTCACTTACATTGGAGCTTGATAAAGTAGTGTTATTCATCATCTATAAAAGAAAAATAAATAGAGTATAAGATGAATAAGTAGACTGCAAAAGATCTAGGATATTTAATCCAGTCCATTGTTGGCCGTTATTTTATTCTCGTTTTCTGGTGGACGGCATATAAGATTTCTGTTAACGAAGAAAGAAAACTAGGAAAAAAGAAACCGAGAGAGAGAGAGAGAAAGAAAGAAAGAAAGAAAGAAAGAAAGAAAGAAAGAAAGAAAGAATTTTCAGGGTAAATGCAAGCTATAATGATGTTTGCTTCCCTTTGCCCAGCCTTTGATAATAAGAAGTGTTGACACAAATAGTACATTTCTTGCTNAAAGAAAGAAAGAAAGAAAGATGCAATACATGCAACAGAATTAACCTTAGTATATCCCTAACACTAGCTTATTGTCACTCGTAGATGAAACAAACTCGTATGTCCAAGAATATAAACTGAATGAAAACAGGAATTCACTGGCATTCCGAACGAACAGAAACTCTACTCTTTGTCTTCCTTCTCTAAGGTGGTGAGAGTGAGACTCGACTCTATCTCCTTTCTCAATATTTAATTGAAAAAAGACCTTAAGTTTGCAAACAGGTAGCATTGGCACGACTGAAGCCAGCGCGTCTAACGTATAGTATCCACATATACAAATCCACCTCAAATTGAAATATTGGAACGTCATTTAACCGATGGTAGACGAAAAACTGTTCAAAAGCGACAATACTAAATGATAAAATTCCTAGGAACCATGAAAAAATAGCAAGCTGGGATAATTTGGTCTTATTTTAGCCTGGTATTATTTCCGACTGTTATGCGACCTTCAAATGTTTTCTTCTTTTTGGCTCAGCCTTGATGGCACCTGTAACGGAATCAGCCTCGTCTTTTGAAAAACAAGAAATTATCTTCATTGTAATCAATATGGTGGTGTTTCTTGTTGTATACATGGTACGACGCGCGTCGAAAGGTGGATGTGCGGGCTGAGTGAACTCGAAGCCAAACAAAGCGCATAAAACCGCGATGTTTCAAGCGAACAACGAGGAAATACAACTTCATACCTCAGTCAGTGACAACAAATCCTGCTTTAAAATAATAACAACGGATGATGAAAATCGATTTGAGTCTAAGATCTGAATCTTTTAGTAAGAGGATGAGCCAGATATAGTCATGATGATGATAGTCATTGCTAGACTAGACGTTGTGCATGCACGCACATTTGCCTTTTAGTCTTCCAAACAACACAGATATCATCAAATTTCGGAACAAATTTAGCATTTGGAATGAGTTCATTACTATATATCTTCACTTAAGAACAACCTTTTAAAGCCATTTTTCCATCTTAAAAACCTGCGTTTTTAAAAGGCACATTGCGTTTGTGGATGTCAGGCTTACGTCAAGGCATAAACCGGTTTAACCGGTCTGGTATGTTCCTGGGAAACTGTCCACCTATTGACACTTTATCCCCAACATCTATTTATGTAATTTGAATTTTCTTTTTTGAGATTTTAAAGTCTGGAACGAAAAAGCTTAAAGCACTGGTAACCGAGTTTACTTATTTTTTTGTAGGTAGAGTTAATGATTTCGATATTGTCTTTCGTTTGTTGTTGGTAACATGCTTGCTTTATTAGAGAAGTTTCATTGCCTTTTACTAAGCCAGACCATTTGAAAGACACTAAAAAATCTACAAGCAAAACTGATCAGCGAAGTGAATAATATAAAAATGAAAAATTAAATGTAGAGTTTCGAATTTTATCCATTAAGCTTCATATACGACAACAAATTTAACTATCGTAAGCATTTTATTCTAATGTTTTAGGAAATAAACTCAACAAGGGAAAAAGGGAATAGGACTTGGAGAGCATGTTTTGTCCCCTGAGGCGCACGGTAGGAAAAAATAGTTAATTACTAGGATAGCCAGAAAGCCTAAACTAGATCTTGGTTATATACGTGCATGGATGTCATTTAACGTTGAGTATTTGCGTTCAAAAGATAAGAGGTTCATGTCAAAGTGCCATCTTTACACGTAAATACCAAGTGTCCAAAAACTGTAATTATAAGAAAACTGTCTGCTGAGGTAAAACAGAGGAATCCCTAATGAAATTCGATATAGTTTTGTCCATGTTCTAGGGGAACCGATTAATGGATAGTAAGTTGATCATCCAGTAAAACCCGAGTGACCGGAATAGTTGAATATCTATCGGTTTTGCTTGGGATAATGGAACAAATCCCAACTGAGAAATGACTTTAAGATATCTTAGTTTAGAGATACCATTATTCAAGGCAAGTTAATTTTGGGCTAATATTTTTAACTGGACGAAATGAGAAAGATATAAGCAAAACGAAGGGACAAAAAAAAAAAAACACTAAAAGAAAGGAAGGAAGGAAGACTGAAGTGAGAAAGAAGACATTATGTAACTAAATTCTAATTCAAAGCCAAGTTTCTAACCAGCAAATCCTATGTTTCTAACCAGCAAATCCTATGAAAAAAAAAGTCCGCCAAAAGAAGGAGTTAGTAGTTTCTTTGACTATATTTTCATTCGCGCTTTCTACACAGATTCGTCGTTGAATATCCGGCTAGAATGCCGATAAAAAAAGAGATAAGCTGTTGTGATTTTTCGCCATCTTTAGCCTAGCTGATTCTTAATATTATGCGATAGCGTTTGTAGCAATTTGTCAATAAAGTCAATATTTGGAAGCCCAGAACATAGATGTGTGGAGAATTTCAATTTGCTGTCAGTAAATTTTTTACTCAGTCGCCCGGATCACTCTTAAAGTGCTAGTTATTTTTCGCTTTTTCAAAGCTAAACAAACAAAAGAGCATTGATCTTGTCGTTTGTTAGAGAAAAAATTTGCTATTACACAAATGAACAACTCACCTTTTTTGTCAACTAATTTCTGTAGAGTCAAATTGCGTTGAAGTTTCGAAATTCGGCGTGTTTGAACAACGCACGAATGTAGCTGCTCCGCGGCTCTAGGAAGCTGTCAGCCGTATGAAGGAAAGGAAAAGCAGCTATAGAAACCTTTCTGATCTATTTCCCCTTTTCCTAATTAAAATTCCTAGCATAATTATGTTCAAATGAGATTGCCAACTAATAGGGATAGCTTTATTTATTTAGAAACACTTAGAGGTAAAGCTGAAGATGATAATGTTAGGCCAGTTCATTCGATTTTAAAAAGGACGACATGACTTTAATTTAGATTTATTGGAATCGTGCAGACAATAAAACGTTTTAACTTGAACAGCTTTGGATGGAAAATYATATTTTATGAGTACTCTTTTCTTTAAACGTGCAAAAGTTACATAAAACCGTCTCATTGTTTGAACCTCTTTAGGCCATCACTGACAACGTTAGTCGAAAGGAATATTGTACAGAGACTCCAGTGCTCCAGTTTTGGATTCTATATTCATATCATCATTTATTTCCTTTCTTAATGTTTACTGAAAATGAACTGGATTTGACAGTGCCGAAAAAGTTAGTTCCACGAACAAATACAAAAAAAAACAAAAAAAAAAACAAAACATAGAGGTTTAAAGAAGGATTAATTGAAAAATCCTTAACATCTTTCACGAGTGGGATAATATTTTAAAAGCTGTTAAACTCACTGAAGCCAGAGTATGTAGAGTTTGAATGGCTTACAGAAAATATGCCAATTTTGTTCACCAATGCAAGATTTCAGCCTTCTGTTGGTTTCGAGTTTCTAAGTCTTATTTCAACCTCGCCTAGGTTGTTTTATTTTGGTATAAAGCACTTTGGATGGAATTGGTTTAGGAAACTGCTTTAATTGTCGCTACAATTTCTTTGACAATATAAGAAAAATATTTATCATAATTAAAAATGAAATAGGAACAAACACACACAACTTAATAATTACTGTGGAATCGTTCCCGAATTAACTAGAACTAAACTCGCTGATAGTGATACTGATAGTTGCCTTGTAGTTCGAGCAAAAGAAAAGCCTCCTTTATCAATGGAGTGGAAGTGTTCAGTGCTCAGCTTCTCTTTTCGCCACCAGCCTGGTTAAGCTGGATTTCATGCGCGAGTATGAATGAGTGGTGAATAACTTTCAGTTCGTGTGAAAATGAAAATCTAGTTAGCTTACGAATCTGTACTGTGCCTGAGATGAGAGACTGATGTTAGATATAGTAGAATATAAGATAATACTTTTTTGGTAACTGTATTCCAGAAAAAATCAAGTTAAGGTTTAATTTTATGTTCCATGTGTAAGCAACATTATCACTGACAAGACTCTTCGTAACAAATGAAAGGGAGGGAGGGAGGGAGGGATGGATGGATGGATGGATGGATGGATGGATGGATGGAGGGATAAATTTTTCATCTCTAATAAAAAATAAAAACGATTATTGCCGAAACGTGCTGATGAAAACACGGGATAGACTATTCTAACCTGTTGGCTTTTTGTAGCCTTGTCAAACACATTTAGTGACGTATTTCATGAATTTTTGTAGCCGGTCAATACCGGCGTAAGCATCAAGTACAATATATATCTCATATTTCCGATTTCACCACCATTACAGTACTCAAACGAAGCTATATGAACCGCGGCTTTCATGTTGCGTAATTGAGACTGAAGAATGAAATTTCGGCAATAAAGTTTTCCTTCGATTTGGAGGTTTTACAGCGGAAGTCAAAGCCACTTTCAGTCATGAGTCGGTGATATGCGCTGTGGAGACAGATTGACTGATTGTTTGTGTACAATACTTGCGGATTATTTTCTGTCAGAGTTGAACAAGACAACATTTGTCCGTTAAGTTAGAATCTACAATAGACTAGCATGACAGTTTCGCGTATCTGTCTGGAAAAAAAATCTAAATCTATTTTTTCTGATACTCGAGAAGAAGGTGTTTTAATTGCATGTCAATCTGTTGTTATGGTTAGTCGTTTGAATTGCGCTTGCGCCTAAGCTTGAAATTTCTGCAGCCTCAGGCCTAGACTTCCAACATTTATGACCTAGAGAAATCGTATTTCTCTTGAGACTGTGCGCTGTCATGACAACAGCTAACATAGTAAAGCCTACGTCCAAGCTAAAAGAATCTGTTGGGATTTTTACGAAATGGGAGAAAAACGGGAGAAAAGCTAAAATAAAGAAGCGAACAAACAAACAACGATCTGCCTTACAAATGAAGGAGATTTTGAGGACTAAATCAAAAAAAAAAAAGAAAGAAAGAAAGAAAGAAAGAAAGGAAGGAAGGAAGGAAGGAAGAAAGAAAGAAAGAAAGAAAGAAAGAAAGAAAGAAAGAAAGAAAGAAAAAAAGTGGCAGCCAGTGAAAGGCGACGAACACCACTCGCATACGCTTTACTACACAGCCTGACCTGTCCGTGAGGAGGGAGGAGGGAGAGACGTTTGCTTCTGACACAATAAAGAAACGACTGTTGTTCGTAGTTGATGTACGTACTCATTCGTCAATGAAACAAATACAATTATATATCCTTATCAAGATTATAATCTCTCTCCCTCACCGCTTTCTTAACGTTATTAATTTGTTTGTCTCTTAATATGACTTGGTTGAATACTTCTTTTTTAGGAATAATTGAGTACTTATTTTAGTGTTGTATATTCTGGAAAAGTAAATTTTAGCTTATTAAGAGTTACCTTCTTGTGCATACAAATAGATGAAAGTTGGTTATCGCTGTTTAAGTTATTCGGCATCATAATAGATCCTACCTTTGTTTCGACTATCTTTTTTAAAAAACACTTTATTCGTTCCCATTAATTTATTTATTCATTCGTTCGTTCGTTCCGTTCGTTCGTTCGTTCGTTCGTTTTTTTCTCTATTTCTTTTGTTTGTTTTCGACTATCTTTATAAAAAAACACTTTATTCGTTCCCATTCATTTATTTATTCGTTCGTTCGTTCGTTCGTTCGTTCGTTCGTTCGTTCATTCGTTCGTTCGTTCGTTCGTTCGTTCGTTTTTTTCTCTATTTCTTTTGTTTGTTTTCTTTTCTTTCTGTTCTTTCCATTTCATTTCTTAAGTTTAACTTTTAACCTTTCTTCATAACTCTTGTCATTCGTTCAATCACTTCGTTTCAATAACACATCCTTTCACCGCCCTCAAGCAAGTACACCGTTAACTGATCAGAGCACGCCTCATTTTCATCCTAACTAAGCTAGACCAGGGTTGTTTTTTTAATCATTATTTTGCATGACAAATAAAGTTCCCATTTCCTTATTTTATTATAAATGGTTCACTTTTATGGCCAAATATTGTATTGAATTGCCTGATACCGAAAGTGATGAACGATGTGTTACTATGGTTACGCTATCTTTATATGTTTTATTGTCATTAGTTTTCTAAACAATTTCTCAACCTGATTATATAAAAGACAGTTTTCCTAACACGAAATTTGTTGAGAAAAGAACTAATGAAATTCAATATCAGAAAGGCCTTTCCTGTATTCATATGTCATTTTTTCCCCAATGATTAACTTGAAGGTGCATTATCGTACTCACAACGAACAGAGAGTTCGCTGACAGTTTTTTTAACTGTAGATCTAATATTGTTCTTGGAATCACAATCGTTTTTGAATCTAAAAAGCTTAACCCTGAATGAATATTACATTCAGAAAAAAAAGCTGTCTGTAAAAATTAAATATATTGCCCTTGCAAGGAATTCGGGTTTTTTTTCCCCTCTCTTTTTGTTCTCTCTTCAGTTTTTAAATAAAATAAATAAAATCGGCCGATGGAATACGTGAGTAAAATGGCTTAAGAATGAATATAAAGTTAGTGGATTTTTATTTCAAGTTTTGGTCTTACTTACCTCGTTAAAAGCTGCAATATTAATTGAAGTCTTGGATTATTCTTTGAAATCTCTTGCTATCTTGTTCAAGTGCTTCTTTCCCGCTCGTTCGTGATCTCAATGGAAGATTTCTATTTTAACTTCTAAAAATAAAACAATTCCGTGAAAAAAGTAAAAGTTTTTAACTAAATCTTCGTTGATATAAATCTATAATTCTATATATTTAACTGTCCGTTGAGTTGAATGAAGCCAAAGAATTAAAGAATAGGCTATTTTACGTTGAATATTTACCTTTAATATAAGACGATTTAAACATGAGCGGTTCAAAGTCAAGAAAGCTGCATAGTTGGCTCAAATTTGTAATTAAGGAAACGAGTGATCTACGCACTGTTCTGCTATGCACCGAGGAGATTCGATAACTTCATGCACTTATCTCTCTCTGATTTTACGCATTTATGTCCTATTGTCAGAGCTAATCCGTGGATATTTATATTAGCATCCACATCCTATATATAGGCGTATTTGATCACTGAAGGCGAGGCACGAACATTTTGAACGTTCAGCAATAGAAACTCTGACAGCTAGCAAAACGAGTTTCCAGCTGTATTTGACTACCAGTGATTTTCTTTGGCTATTTTTCATTCAATATTTTTTAGATGTTATCTTAAACGCACCTTTTACTTAACATTTGTTCAAAACTTTTCTATGAAATTTTACCAGTTGACATTCAAATTGTTGATGGTAAGACAATAAATATTGAAAGAAAATCGACACAAGTTTTATACAGCCTAAAATATGATATTTTTCTTACGGTGCTGTTTGACAGATGGTAAGATATTTAATTGCAAAAGCGTTCTCAGTTTAGTACAGAATGATGCAATCGATTTGAAAACGTTTTAGTTAGAAAACTAAAGAAAACAATTATATATGATTAAAGTTGTTTTTTCCCTCGCCACGAATCGTACGGCGTGTCTTTAGTGAATCGGAGCTGATGCAGACACACCAAACACAACCCTTTGTGACTCTGTGCTAATGCACTTCAACTAAATTGTAGCCATACTGTCCTTTCAAATGAATTTCTTAAGAATCGGAAACGATTAGCGATCAAGACGTCATAATTCGAAATGATAACACTTGTCTCACTCACCATCAACCGCTGAAAGTAAGAAATTAGTTGGAAGGAGGACTGAAATGATCACGCGTATGCTCTTGGTCGACTTCTGAGTAAGGCTGTTGTAGAGTTGATTTGGGTACTAATCTACGTCATTTCAAAAAGTATTACGCATCCTTAACTGAATATTCCATTCTCAGAGAGAGTGCTTTACGTGCGCGCAGACGAGATTTAAAAA
>NW_022259759.1:20533-64805 GCF_009602425.1 Actinia tenebrosa
TCCGTCCGTCCGTCCGTCCGTCCGTCCGTCCATCAATGCTTTTATATTGGTCAATAAAAAGACACTCGTTGCTGTGGTTAGCTAATTAACACAAACCGTTCTTGCAACTGATTTGACTCAAAACACTTGCACTTGTTAATTTTAAGATGAGAAAAACGAATAAAGAACCGCCCTATTAACGTAACGATATCATTCATGTCATAAATAAGAGTAACGGATATATTTATTAAGTATAAGAGAAATAAAGTGAATGGAAATGAAAACAAATCAATCATTTCACAAGTAATATATTCATGAACAGACGTAGTCTAGGCGGTCTGAACTATCACTACGATCAGCGGTTATGTCTATCTTTTATTGCAGAAAAGAAAAGTATTGGACTGCAGGCTCAACTATATTTGCCCTTGACAGAAACGAACGAGTGGGGATTGGGCACTCATTTGTTGTGCGGAGGCTAGGCCACGCTTTTGGGTAGAAAGTCAGTAACATAACATATGATCAAAAAAAACAACATTGCTTTTCTATCAAACTTTCTCAGTCAGATATCACGAAGGAAAGCTCCGAAAGCGATTGCAAAGAGTTTGAGTACATCCAAGTAGAATGAGGTGTTTGATTGACGGCAGTCTATTGCAAACTACACGACTCGATTTGTGTCTGGGGTGGCCGCGTAGTAATACAAACAGCGGTAATTTAGAGAGAAAATACTGAGACACTAAGTTGAATGAAAGATTTGTCAGTAAACTGTTCCCAGGCTGCACCGCTCGATTTCTTTAATCAAGATGATTTGCTTGACTGTTAATGCTATTTATTGTATCGCTAACTGACGTTTTTCATTACTATGATTGGCTGAAATGTTTTATCTATTTTTGATTGGTTCATAGCAACCCTAACCCAATGCTCAAAATCGTAAGACAGTTGAGAAAAACTCGCTAACTTTGTACGTATGCATGAGAGAATTACGCTACACTATTACAACAACAACTGAGGCACCACAGGTTGTCGGGTTTGAATCTCCTCCATTAAAAACTAAAACTTAATCTTCATAAAAATCTCACTAGAGTCGTTTGCAGATTCATCAGAAGAGTCCTTTTTTCAGATTTAGTCATTATTGATATTGTCGTATTTGCTAGAATCGCTGTCATATTTACTAAAGTCGTTTTTACTGTTTGTCATAGCATTCTAGTTGGATGAGCAGTATATTATTTCTCGCGCTGTGATTGGTTTAAAGGATGATTTTTATTCCGTACTGTGACCGTACTCACACTTCAGCAAATGATATCTTTGGTTCCCAAGCTACGAAAGCTAATAACCTCGATTCCACTCTCAGTTAAATCGGTTCTTGGGCTCACGCTCATATCCATTACGTGTGACCTGCGCAGATAGTCTCGGTCTTGCTTGCTTCCACACATGTCAATCAAAGGTCGGAAAATATGGCGTAGACCTCTACGATAATCCTTACTGAAGGCAAAGTAGATGTATGGGTTGATTGCGTAATACGTGTGCGCCAGGAAGACAATAGCACTGTATACTGCTGGTTGTACACCACATTCTAGAACTTTCGATTCTAAGATGACGTGAGTGAGGAACAGAGGAAGCCAACAAAGTGCAAACACCACCACCACAGTTATGCACATCTTGAGGACATTGGTTTTAGCGTGTTGTTCTACTCGCTGATTGGCTGCTGTTACGTTGCCAGGGATACGACGGGACCAGAGCTTGTATACGGTAACAGAATACAAGACACCCATGACTGCCAGCGGTATGATGTAGAACAGAACGAGGTGCGTCACAACGTATATCAAATACGAATTCACAGGAAAAGGCCCCCATTTTCGTGGACATGATAGCCTTTGGTTTTTATTTTCGTACGAAGAAGCGTACAGAAGTGGTGATGAAGCAATACAAGACAGCAGCCAAATCAAAGCAATGATTTTCTTTGCGCGTCCACGTGTAATGATTCGTTTCAGCGGATACTTGACAGCAAAGAAGCGATCAAAGGCAATAACAGTGAGCGACAAAGTGGACAAAGAATGTGTTAGACCATCCATGAAAGCCAATGTCTTGCATAAAATTAAGGCAAAGATGTCATTGACGTAGGGGGGGTAGTCTGGGTAAATGATAAACGCCGCCATAGACATGTTGAGGTTGATTAACGTGGATAATATCTCGGTGACTGACATATTCACGATAAGATAGTTTGTAGCGTTCTTCATGCGCTGATTTCTGAGGAATGGAAAATTCTTCTAATTAAGAAGCAATAGGGTTAGTGATAATAATGATAAATGCACAGCGCTCACACAGTCTCTGTATGCCCTTAAAAAATACAGCCAATCAGAAATACGGGAAAGTTGTGATATATTCTGTTGTATAATACAAGTGCCTCATGGGATATTCCACGGCTGTTTTAGGGTATGTATTTCGATTCTAAGAAGATGGCGTCTATTTCGTCCTCTATAAAAATTCCCACAATGCACTTCAATGTCAACTCGACCCAGTTTTTTCCTCCACCTCGGAATGGCTGACAGAGCTCGTTAAAAGCAAGTACTAGTATTAGAATGAGAAATATCGATTACATAAAATATATTAAAAAACCTAAAAATACCAGACCACGTACCTTTGCACAATAATAATTACAAGAGAATTTCCAACCAAATCAAAAAGGATGATGAAGATATAGAAAGCAACAGAAGCCCACTTCTCGTAAGCTGTCAAGGGTTTTGCAACTGCACATGTTGGGCTTCCTGTGTTGTTTGTTAGCACATTTGTCGTGTTTTCCATAATGTGGGGATAGGTTTTGAGTATTTACACCTGCAAGCAACAAAGACAAAGATACAGAACAGGCTAGAACACTGATATTCAGTATTATCATTATCATCATCATATGCATGATGATGATGATGATGAGGATGATGTCAATGATGATAACGGTGGTTATCATGATTACGATGACGACGATGATGATGATGATGATGATAAAGATTAATATTAATATTATTAATATCATTAATATCATTATAAAAATAAAATTAATATTAATATTATTAATATTATATTAATATTAATCATCATCATCATCATCATTATTATTATTATTATTGTTATTGTTATTGTTATTGTTATTATTATTATTATTATTAWTATTATTATAAGATTAATACAAGCTAACTGAACTAAAAAACGAAAGCTATACCCACAAGAGTAAGCAAACAATAGGTACGAAAAGGCAGGCTTGTAGTAAGTAAAAAAGGTTTAACGATATCTTGACAAAGAGACAACATAAATTCTTCAATTATAATTTCGTCAGGCAACTGAATCAAACTATCAGATCAAAGCTAAGCCACTTAACTTCAAAAAGACCCCTAGAGTACACTCACTACCGTTACGGCACCGCACATGTATATTTTCAAAAGAAAGATTGTTCGATTCTAACAGAACACACCTTAAGGATAGACATTTGGTAGTCAGGATAAGACAATATAACTCTTTTCACACAAGGTACTCACCATATTGAGTCCGTTCAACATATATCTTTTATGATAGAGGAGAAAAAAACGTCTCCTTTTGACAACAGTTTAAGTCTAACTATATTCTTATAACATACAATGACTTTTCATCTTCACAGAAAAAGTTACCAGCGTAATTATTAAAGAAAGCAATTTTTGGACCGAAAGATGTAGTTAGCCAAACCTATGCGTCCTCGACCTTCTCGCTTGCTGATTGGTTCAGAGTATATAATGACATGATTGGTAAGTTGATTTGAAACTCGAAATCTAAATTATATCTCTAAATCACTCTAATCTCGTTATGTAAGACAAGGGAACCATATGATCTTTTGTAAAAGATTATTCAGTATAATTCGTTACTCGACATCTACAGGACATTTCGTCTTGCGTCATAAGAAGCATCAAAGAAGATGGGAATGTTGATTTGTCACCTGTATACGCTCTACTGGGGTCGCGTTAAAAAGCTGAAACGGAAACAGCGGAAAGCTGAAATAGCTGAAAAGTGCAGAACTTTTTATTATCATAGATAATAATCAGTACACAAATATTATGAAAGATGATATAATATAAATAATGTCAAACTAAACAAAAATAGCAACATAAAAAAATGTTAACTACAGAGATACCAGCCAATGCACCGAACTGCAAGATCAATGGCACGCATTCTCTTTACCAAAAAATAAAATTTCTACACATTAGAAAATAAATAAAATTAGATAAAGTCCATGCACAGAGAYTTATTGTTAAGCCTTCTATCGTGCTGCTCAGATTTTGTTCCTGGCTAGGAGAGCTTCAGTGCCAGACCGCTGGTGAATGGTCAGCGTTGAAAATCTTTCTTTGATATTGACAGCCACTAAGAAGTCCAACTTTATATTGTGTTTGCATATTCTTTCGGCGGAAGATCATTTCTTTCTAAGTGTGATATTTCGATCATGTACTTTTCAGTCAGTGTTTTTACTCCGGATTACCTCTAGCGACCTCTAGGCTCATTTCCGCACTTTATTACATTATTTACCGTACATTGATCATTCTTTGTGGTAATGAAAACATATCTAAAAAAATGGGAATTTTTTATTTTTGATATGGGACTTCATATTCAGATCCAAAGGGAAAAGGATATGGGGGATCGAGAGAGAACTGACGAGAAAGAGAAAGAGACCGAAAATTGAGCCTTTTTTTCCAATCTCTTTTCTTTATTTTCACCCAATATCTTTTTCACTATGAAACTTCAATATATGACCTTAATAAAAAACCTTTCAGCCAATTACAGCTTATGAAGATAGTTTCCTTTTCCTGCTCCTCTCGACCAAATATGGATGTATAAAACGATATATTTTTAGGCCCTATTTTTCTGCCATCGATTTCTCTATTTGTTTTGGCTTCCTCGATTCACCGATTTATAAAAGTATGTTTTCATTGTGAATAGCTACTAAGTGAATATAATTATATTTGTTCATTTGCCAATATATTCTTATTCAACTTCATAGTCACCTAAAGAGCTACATAGATGAGACCGGCAAGGATTATGGGTAGATATATTTGACACGTTTCGAACATGCGCAGTTGATCACAATTGGGAAGCACGGGTGACGTAGCGGCACAAAGGCGACCCAGATTCCTGTAAGCAACCTCAAGTAGCAGTTTGTTATAAACTCTACTTGTTGGTTACATGAAATATTTCTAAATCCAAATGAAACGTATATGTTTTGGTGACTAGCTTGATTGAAATAATTATATCTTATATATGTTTGAACCGCTTGATCACTATTGATAGATGAATCTTTTATTGTTCACCACTTGAAAGTTTCACCAAGCTCCTGTGATTATCTAGTCTCCCCCACAGCCGCTGACGACACTGAAAGCGGCTATGGGGGAGACTAGTGATTATCCTATCTGGCTGCAGTTCGTGTCGAAACCTTTTTTTTTTTTTTCAATATTAAAGTTAAAAATTTCTGGCGCTCTCATTGGTTGTTTTTCATCATCAATAAGACTTCCCGTAATTCGCTTAAATGACCACAAACAATGGTCTGAAGTCGAGACTGAACTTGATTGTTTTATTCACCAAGTCCAACCTCGACTTGAAACCATTGTTTTGTGATAGTCAAGCGAATTCGGGAAAAGTCTATATTAGTAAACTGATCATTAGATATCAAAAAAATCTATATTCCTCAGCAATCTTTTGGTAAGTAAGTCTATTGCAGTAAGTATATATTTTAACATAGTACGATAGGTATAGTTTACTGTCAAATGATTGACGGCCCTGATTGATGACCACTTATGGATAATGATTTTCGTTGATAAAATGCCTGAAACAAACTCAAAAACTAACTAGAATAGCTAGTATTAAATTACAATCGTCATTTTCTGTGTCAAGTCAAACATCCTGACGATTCATATCATCTATAGGTTAGCCGTAAAGCTATTGTAGTCGGATAACTCGTACCTAAGTCATAGCACTGTCTATAAATAAGTTGGTTTTGTAATATATGTCAGTTGTGGTATACTAAATAATCATATGGATCTATGGATCTGGTATTGTATAATGATGAACAACGGGAAGGATTCTAAAGGAATTTATTCATTTTAGATAATTCTTCATTCTAATGATCATGCGGATATCTTAGTTCGACCAATTGCACAGACAAAGCTTCTTTACTGACATGAGTCACCTGGCCCCGAACAGAGTGAGCAGGTTTAGTAAAATAGTTTAACAAGAGCCGCCGGCGCGTACTCATGACCATTTCTCCACAAATATCGTGAGTATATAGTCAGTTCAAAATTTTGTTTTGCATCCGGATGGGATAAATATTGTTGAGAGCCAACGTTGAAATATCGTGCACCTTTTGAGTCATTCATACATCATTTTCCGCTTCTTCCTGACAAGTCAGGTTTTTCTCTCGCAATGAAATGTCAATGAGTTTTACTTTTATATTAATTAAAGGGTATTTTGCTCTTTATACTTAACGATAACGAATATTATCGTTATTCWTAATGTTCATTTTAGTATATCTTAGTGTTTAGGACATTCCTCGTCAGAATGAAGCCTTTTTCCCCCAATTTTCAGGCGACTACCGTTAAGAGGAATGTGTAAAGTGATGATACAAAATGAAATTGCTTTCCTTCTTGATATCCTAGAATATGCTTGTCGATCATTACTGGGATCTATTTTATCCTAATTTTTAATCAAGCAAACTAAAAGTTATTTACTCAGTTATCAGCAAGAATTCAAACCAAAAAAGTAAATATCTACAATTACGATTCACTTTCTGTTATCTACTTACAGACATTCACTTGACCAGCGCAAACGGCAGTCTTGAACAAGTGCGTTCTTGAAATGAAATAAACCAAGTATATACTAGAGGGAATAGCGTTCTGTCAGATCTGACACATGATCCAAAATAGCAGTTAAAAAAAAGATTAATTGGGTAAGTTCTATATGAAAAAAGAATTCGATGTCCTATTGTGGGTGAATTACGACAACACTGTCATATGCTATTTTTCCCAGACCCCCTCAGGTTTGTTTCAAAAGCAACGGTTAGATTTTCTCTCCTATTTCATTGATTCGTACGATTGCTGTGATTTCTCTAACTCCAGAGACTTTGCAAATTAGTACTTTTTTTCGCAATTAACTTGTGTTTTAAATAACATCAAATAATCTAAGCAATAGAAAGGTTGAGAAACGTCTTATAGTGTGGGAATCGAGAAGGTGGTCAGTGGAAGAAAAGCTTAGATTGGATTTTTGTGAGACCATTTCGAATCTCCTTTCTTGCACAGCTTGGCGCGCGTTGTTTGTGTTTTTTAAATCCTTGAATCTCATTAACAACAGTTGACTCACCGGAATAGTTATGAAAATTTTATGGTCTTAAAGTAATTGATGTTTAAAAATATTTTGTAACTATTCCAATTTACTGCTCGAACGCCAAGACTACAAAAATGTTATACACATAAAGTGCGGTTAGACGCGGCAAAGACTACTGCGCACGACAATTTCAATATAGTATCTCTTTGTGAATACATATAGACTTACCAATGAATGATAGAAGGCTCTCCTGCAAACCATGGACCAAGCTGAGCTGATTTATGAGAGTAGAAAGCAAACGAATCTACTCGTTAATTTGATAGCCAAGAACTAGAAATTGCGCGTTTTTGTTGAGGTTTATATATTTATCACTTGTATAGAATTATAATCTAAATTGTGATAAGGTTTCGTGATTGTATCGCTTATCAGCATTGCTTACGTGCACACGAGGTGTCTGTGACCACCATTCAAAATACACGCACTTCCTTCCTTGCTTATCAAGCAGTTGCGTTGCCATRGGGATACAGGAAAGTAGCATTATGTTTTGGTTGCAGGGTGTTGGGGCTTCTAGGGTCAAAAGTAAACTTTGAACTCTTTTTTCGCTAATAATCATAGCTTAATTTTCAAAAGGACTAGGACGCATGTGTCACGTGTTGCCAGAGGATTGTCATGAAATTGGTCAATAAATTGAATGCACAGAAGACATTAATTAAAAGCCCTAGGTTTTTCTAGGTTTCTTTTGTATTGCTGAGCTGTTAGAGTCACTTACACTTTCTTGCCTCTTCCGGCGAGTGTTTATTTATTGTATATTTTATGCTTTGAAAATTATTGCTATAAAAACTTTATTCTTATCATATTAGCTTATTTCCAACGAAATATGATGACTCGTTCTTACTTCAGTACAAAGCGCCATGACCGAGATATACTAAAATCCTGAATATCTGACAACGAAATCTTATCTGCCATCGCCATCTTTTAGCACTTCACAATTGTTTATAATTGCTTGATTATTGAGTATACATGCAACGTATGCATCTATTTCACACAAAAAGGAGATAGGCGACAAGCGCAAGTTTATTCCAAGACCGAAAGGAATTATGGGAATACGACTAAACACGAATAATTGAGGCATAAATTATACTAAATAGTGTATTCCAAGATCAAAATACACTTTGGATCCTTTATTATAATGTCTTAAGTAATTATTTATATCTTGTTTTTAGTGCATCCCTGCCGAAATAACGATATACTATAGCTTATTCTAATTTTCTACGATTATTTCTCAACGAAAACGACTGCTTATCGATTTAAAGCATTCTACTGGTTTTGTAGGGAAACTTCAAGCAACTCTCCTCTGTCTGNGCCTGCCTGCCTGCCTGCCTGCCTGCCTGCCTGCCTGCCTGCCTGCCTGCCTGCGATTCTCTCCAATAGACCCAATAGTTCCAATCATTGGAATTTAATTGACCTTTCTAGAAAGACTCCGGCATTAATGTCGACGAAAAACCAGAAAACAACACTTACAAATAAGAGAAAATGAATAGCAGGATATTTATATATTATATCTAATAAATAAATAATCGATGATATTTACATTAATGACCCTGTTCAGTTTAAGTAAAGTAAGAATCGAAAGACCTTTTTAGGGTTACGAAAATAACGCAAACATTCCCCTTTCATAGTTGATAAGTGGTGATTGACGCCTAGCGGCACTAGAGGCTATTTTTTGACCGACGCGTCTAGAAAGATCGATGCCTTCACTAACGAACCGTTAATATTTATATCTGTTACTCGTCTACTCAATTGGAACAAAGATGGCTGATAAGGCCTGTAAATCTACACTATTTTAAGCAGTTATTACATTGTAATCTTCTTAGAAAGATACCAATTAAGGACATCGCTCAAGCGATCATAAAAGTACGAAATGACAGCTACGCTTTGAATTAAAATTAGGCCTGTTTTTAATAAGCTGATTGTCGATTTTCAAATCTGAGAAACTATGCGAAAAATTCCAAAAATCTCTTCAATATTTGATCACTAGGGTCGTAAAAAGTAAAGAAAAGGATTCAAAATCGTTATTTGAAAATAAAATTAATCCGTTTTGGAAACAATTGGGATTCCTTTGGTTTTTTTATTCCGGGATTTTCGAATTTTCCTCTCGCCCCAGTCCTCAGGAGAGTTGGTACTGACGCAATGGTTCATGGGATACCCACATGTCCTTCTGTCATTTTGCTTCGTTCGTTTCCTTTTCTCGTGTTGTAGTGTGTTTTATTTCTGCTTTTTCGCTAACCAAATAACCTAGAATGGAGGTAAAACCCACCACTAACGGTGTAGGGGTGACTGGGAGGGATCCTACTTCTGTCAAATTATTCATAGGACAAGTTCCTAGGACTTGGGAAGAGAAAGATCTTCGTCCTATCTTTGAACCTTTTGGCTCAATCCATGAACTTACGATCCTCAAGGACAAATATACCGGTAACCACAAAGGTTAGTTTTTCTCCTCCTCGAGTTGTTTCCACTCCAAATCCATATGGAGCTGAAGTATATCTTATCTCGTAGGATGTGCTTTCTTAACGTTTTCCTCAAGAGAAGCTGCTATAAATGCGCAAAAGAACTTACACGAGAAGAAAACTTTACCCGGGGTAAGTAATGATCATGTCATGAGAAGCTTTTAATCTAATTTTACTTCTAGTAAAAGTTTGAAGAACTAGATTTCTTGATTCGTTTACTATGATGGTGTCTGTGGTCATCAATACTTTAGAATTATTGTCTGTGTATTTTTGAGGGCAGACAGTCAACTGAATGTTGGCGATCAATGAGTGAAGTTTGAAATGTTTTCGTTTCTACGGTAAGCCGTCTGATTAGAACGCATTGAACTTCACTCATTAACATCGCTTGTCTTAACTAAAAGTACCTTTCTCTGCAAAGATCTCCACTGTTGTGGCTAGTATAATGTATATAGATCTAGTTAACTGTAATCAGTGGGTTTATAACTGCAATCTGTTGATATCTTTATTATGAAATGGGTTAAGTTGAGCTCCCCTGAAATCTACAAACTCGTACTTTACGTCACGATTGACGATCACAGCCATGTGCTCTAAACAAATCATCCTGCCAAGCCTTCATTTTTAACATTTTACTCTGTATTATTTATCCCGTAGTCTAAACTACTCATAATATTCAAGTATTTCGACAATTTTTAACGCATTTTAATGTAGAGAATTTACGCTCATTTATTTTTGTTATTGAAACCTAGCGATAGTTCAAATATTCATTACTTTGCGGTAGAATTATTCGATATATTTGTATCTTCAATTCTTGAGAATGTTTTATGTTTTGTTCTTGAATGCATAGATTTGACAGTGGGTAATGTAATTTTTGTTGCCAAAAGGCTTATTTTTAAAATTCTCAAATCTCGAAGTCTGCGTCGCATTTATAAACCTCTTTGTCATACGCTTATCTAATCAAGCTACGAATATTATCTTGAAACACAGCAATGGTTTTGGTTTATCGAACATGTCACTTAAAAATCTATCAATTAAAAAGATAAAATTGCTTAGTAAATCTCTAACCAGAAATAAAAAAACGTCTTATTTACATTTCATTTCCCCCCTTTTTTTGTAAATTTTTTTTAAATATTTCAGAGAATTTTTTGAAGTTTTTTTGACATTTTATACGTTCTTTGCACCTGCCACTTAATCTTTGTCTCTTCAATTTAAATATTTCCTCCTAAGCTTAGTTTTGTCTAACAGATCTAGTCAATCATTTAGCAACTGAAAACCSTTTTAGCTCATAAATCAAGAAGAACTGGCCCTTTCAAGTGAAAAACGTTTTTCTTCAGAGTTACCTACAGGTATCCCTCATAAAGAAATCATTCCTTTCTCAGACAAAAAGGAAATTAAAGGGGGAAAATTAGAAAAAAGAAAGAGGAATAGTGTTGTTTTGGTAACAGGATTTTGTTGTGTGCTTTAATGGACAATGACTAAATGAAGTGCAACGGTCAAATACATAAATTAACTGCCAAAATAATACCTTGTCAAAATATGAAAATATACCATTTTTTCTCTGATTAGTTCATAAATATGTGTATGTTTGAAAAATATACTCTGAACTTTCTTACCATAGTCGATAAAAAATGATATATTGGTATATACTCCAGTGCTAATGGTCATAAAAATAAAGTTTGGTCTGGAGTTGACCATACAAGACCTCAGGCAAAGTTATCTTCCAGTTATCTTTCAAGTTATCCTAATTTAAACTTTCATTGTAATTTCTTTCCATAAAAGAAATAAAAAATAAAAATACTAGGATTTAGCAGTCACATTAAATCTACAGATTATAGTAGCTTTTTGTCCACTGAATTTCCCATTACAATTTAGAAATTAAGTTTTACAGAAGGTGGAAGACTAAAGAAYGTGGAGAAAAATCTACTCACATATGACAAGGCTGACTTGTGAATTATTCGGCCACCCTTACTGTATATTGTTGCTAACCTTTTGATACAAAGCAAATACTGAGTTGTTGACAGACAGATGTAATGAAAACCATCACTCATGTCTTGAATGTTTCAGTGTTAGATTTAGCCATCATATTGTTTTCACCTTATCTAAATTATTTTTATTTTTTCAGATGCACCATGCTATACAGGTAAAACCAGCTGACAGTGAAACTAGATCAGGTAGGATTCCATCTTTCCTTTCTTCCCATCCACTTTTCATGTCTTCATCCTCTTTTCATTTTTTTCAATCCACTTTTCATTGTCAGAATCTTTTCTCTTTGTCTTTATAGACTAAAAGAATAACCTATTTACACATCCTCTCAAGCTTAAGTTCATTTGTTTGTTTCTGACAGTTTTGTTTTGGGCTCAATTTTTTTGACATTGAAAACAATGTGCTTATCATTCATTTGTCATTATTAACCAGATGTAGGGAAAGAAAGTGCACATTTTTTTCCTTTTTTGTCCATGCTTTTAACCATTGATTTACTTCTGAGTCAGAACAAACAAATTCATTTAAATTTGGTTTGAAAGCAGAACGAAAAGATGAATTCACTTAAACATCGAGAATGAATCTTACTTTGAGTATGGTGTTATCTGCCATAGAAATGATGCCTGCTTAGTTGAATTGTTATTATCTTATCTCATCTAGTAATGCTATTTTTTGATAATTGGGATCTTAATCTACCAGTAAATAAAGAAATACAAACTATAAAATCTTTCAGTTAATTGTACACTCTAAACTAGAGTGTAGAATAAAGCCGACTAAGAGTCTTAGTCAGAATAGATGAAGGATGGTGTACGTAAAGGATTATTAATGCTGTACATGAAAAATATTTCTTAACATGGTGCTAATTTTATTAAAACCTATACTAATTAATGGTCTTAGAAATAAAAGAGAAGGATACTATGTATATAATATAAGTCAAAGGCAAGTTATCAGGAAAAATATTTTTCTAAATGTTTCATGGACATTCTTTCAGTAGGCTAGTTTATATAATTCATGTAGTTACAGTTAGATTGTGATGATTTTCATGTTATGTACATGCAGTTAATCACTTCTGTAGTAAAATGTCATTTGCTACATCACCTTTTTGTGTAATGGCAGACTTCTGATGTTCAAAAGATTCCAATCTTGTTCCCTGCTAAGATGACCAGTTTTGATTCTCGGTTGATCAACGGCATGTACTTGTCCACTGTACAATGTTGATGTTGTACAATATGAGATATAAGAGTTTCTTGAGTCCAGCTTGAGCAAACATTATACCATCTCTGTCATATTCCCTAAATACATTCTTGATGGAAGTTAAATTTCATTGGCTTTTCTTCCATTTTTTGACAATTATTGTGTTCAGAGTGTTTCAGCTTGCTTGCCTGAGTAATTTTCATTGATTCTCCTCGCCTAATGAGCATACAAATCGAAATTTTTAATTGATTTACAAGAGTTTTCATAATGCAGGTAATTAAAAAGTCCATCTGGTCTGTAACAGAAGTGTACTCACCCTTTTATGCAATCAAAATATTAACTTTCTTTCTCTATACTTATGTCTTCTTTTTGCACCCAAGTATTCATATTGTTCACTTAATGCCATCTTTCTTTTTTAGCTACTAGCCTTAACATGTGATTTTAAATCCATATAATTATTTATCTGTAATTCCGTCATTCTTACATTGCTTCCCAATCCAACAACACGTGAAATCATACAATTTGCCCATGCGAAGAAGTAGTCTTGGTGCATGTCAATCAAGGCTTTTCCATGACATTCAAAAGGTATGCCCCCTTGAAACCTTTGTCTTTCAACGATTGTTATGGCAAAACTTTGATTTACTTCCATCAACATTTTCCTCATCATGACAGCAAATTATCAGTTTCAYACATGGAATTGGGAAGCATTTTAAATATTACTCTCTTTTCATTCTTCCATTCTTTTCATTTCCTGTTTCAGAGGATAGAAAACTTTTTATTGGTATGATATCAAAGTCTGCCAAAGAGGAAGATGTTCGTATGATGTTTTCACCATTCGGCACAATAGAAGAATTAACGATTTTGCGAAATGCCGATGGAACCAGTAAAGGTAAACTTTTAGGCATACATTATCTGTATTAAAGGGAAAACATAAGACAGTACATACTTGTACTAAAATGTTTTCCAAAAAGTACTTTTATTAATATTCGCTGTATGGAAGGTTTTAAAGTAAGTGTTGCTACACTACCCTTGTAATAAAGTACCAATAAATGTATTCTTAATGAGTTGTCTGGTGTGTGTTGTAGGTTGTGCCTTTGTAAAATACAGCAACAGGATGCAGGCTCAAAGTGCTATTGCTAACATGCATAACAGTCGAACAATGGAGGTAAAGTATTTCACTTTTTATCTTACTTCTGTCAGCAAAAGCATAATCTATGACTACCAAGCACATGCTATGCATTGGCAGTTTTTCTCTCCATAACAACTCTAGATGTCTCACATCTACTTATCAGATACTTGATCTTGTACTCCTAAACAACATTCCTCAAAATTATCTCTTCTAACCTTCCCAACTATCAAGATTGCTACTCATAGGCAGTTCTGCTTTTCATATGCAGCACCTAAACTCTGTAACAATCTGCCTGAGTTGAATGACTTTAATGACGTAAGCTTGATTTGTTCTCATTTTCAGTCAGTGCATTAAGCTTTGTTGAATGCACTCTAAGAATGCTGTGTTTATTATTTAATATTATTTTAAGTGATTTGAGTGAGTTTAGTATTGTACTATGCATGGAATATGTGCATTAATGTGGTGGCACAGTGTGGGTGGCAGTGGGATAAATTGGAAACCAATATATATATGTTTACTTAATATACTAAAAAAGTGATTTATTTTCTTTTAGTTATCGTAGAATGATAAGTTATACACCGTAGTGAAAATAGTAACATAGTAGTGAAAATAGTAATAGTAGTCATTGACTCCGACGAAGGACTAGCGTCCAAAATGTTAGTTACTATTTTCACTACGGTGTATAACTTATCATTCTACGATAACTGTTTCATTAGAAACACCGACGCAGTCCACGCTAGTGTTTACTAGCCATCATCTACATATTTTCTTTTAGGGTTGTTCATCACCAGTAGTAGTTAAATTCGCAGATACAGAAAAAGAAAAATTACAAAAAAAGATGCAACAGATGGCAACATTTGGAGGGATGGCATTTGGCAATCCTACTGCTTTCCCTATGGCATATGGCTCTGCCATCACACAACAGGTAAAGACAGACAGACAGATGGCCAGAGAGCCTTTTAGACTTATGCAACTAAATTAAGTTACACTGCTTCATCTTCCCTCTACAAAATCCAGCTAGCTACATTTCAATTCAATTTGTAAGTTAGCCTGTCCTGACTTAGATTAGTCAAGAGGTTGTTTCAGGGTTCGATCTGTGAGTTAACCATGCCCTGACTTAGATCAGCACAGAGGTTGTTTCAGGGTTTGATCTGTGAGTTAGCCATGCCCTGACTTACATCAGCCCAGAGGTTGTTTCAGGGTTTGATCTGTGAGTTAGCTGTGCCCTGACTTAGATCAGCCCAGTGGTTGTTTCAGGGTTTGATCTGTGAGTTAGTCATGCCCTGACTTAGAAGCCCAGAGGTTGTTTCAGGGTGCGACATATAAGTTAGTCATGTCCAAATTTTGAAGCTACAAATATATCAAGTACATGAAAAAAGAAGTAAGACAGAGATAATGCAGAGAGAGAGGCAGACTTTCAAATTGACATTGATAAATGTTGCTTCTTAGTGTTTCCTGTAGTTCACATAAATAATTTACCTTTAATTTAATATTACATAATTTGTGTTTATGTATATTAAGTTGACCACCACTGCATTTCTAAGTACTCAGCTGTCATCACAAAATAATGTTTTTTACGGAGTGAGAAAAACAAAAGAACACAGAGAAAAACCTTTGCATCAAGTGAGATAACAAAACATTAAACAAAGTCAACTTGCATCTGAGTCTTTTTATTTATTACTCTTAGCTTCAACAGGCAGCAAATGCAGGAATTCAACCTGGTTTCAACATGATTCCCGGCATCAACCCAGGTAACTACTCCTACACACACTGTACCTTACAAGCATTTCTAAAGGTAGTATGCTATGTAATTACATTGATTTGTGTAGTGTTTGTGATTATATTGATGATGTTAAAGATGATGGTAACATTGAGGACAGTTATGGAGTGATAATAAAGGATGATGATGATATTGGTAGTGGTCGGTAATAGAATGCCCTTTACATGTACTGTATGAGCACTATATTATTATTATATGATGATGGTGATGATAATAATAAAGTGATAATGATGGGTGATGATGTTTATAATAGTAATAATGGAAGTGGTTTTTAATAATGGTTGAGGATGACAATGGTTTGCCAGATTTGCCTTATTTGATAATAATATTATTAGTACTGATATTATTAATTATTATTATTAACCTTAAATTATGTTAAATGTATGATTACAGTGCTTCAATCTGGAAGTCTTGGGGCATTAGTTGCAGCAACAGTAATGGCACAACAGCAACAACAGCAGCAACAGGTACCAAGCAGCGGCACAAGTGGGGTCACTTCCAGTACAGCAAACACAATGTCAAATGCATCACCCTTGGGGGTTGGTATGCAAGGAATTGGAGGGATCCCTGGTCTAGGTACGTCAACAGTTTTTGTTTAAAATACTGCTATGTCTACGTAGTGTGCAAGTCCAGGGGATGGGTCGTGGAGGCTGCAACCCACTTGCGAAAATGCTTACTATGGAATGGTTTCACCATGTTGTAAGACAGGCAAATGCAAGGTCTTTGCATAACAAGGGATTTCTTTTTCTCCAAAGGAAGACTTTCTATGGTGTTGTTCTAAAACTTAGCTGCTGTAAGACCACTTTATTCACAATATTTAGATATCTCACAGATYGACTTGGAATTTAGCATGTTGAGTTTTGCAGAGGGAGGATAACAGAAGAACCCAGAGAAAAACCCTCAAATTAAGAAAGAGATCCAACAAACTCTACTCACATGTGATGCCGAGTCTATGGGAATCAAACCTGAGACCACAAGGTGAGAGGCGAGTGTACTACTGCTACACCAGCCTTGATTCTAGTATGATATAAGTTTTCCGGAGCTTTCCATTTGAAATGACACATACCATTTGTTTTCCAACTGGAATTTCCGGGGTTTTTTCCTGCCCCCCCCCCCCCCGCCCCCCCTTCAGGTAAATGGTAAGCACCCCAGGTTATACCAGTTCTAACCGATATTTTGTTATTACTTACTTACAGGAATGAATGCTAATGCAGCCAATCCAGCAGCTCTTGCTTCATTAGGAATGGGAAACATGGGGGGTTTAGTTGGTGTAAACAATCTAACAGGCAATGTCGATGCTCTGTCACAGGCGTACTCTGGAATTCAACAGTATAGTAGTAAGTCTTTAATATAAATGTCAAGTGATGTTAAGCTACATGTAGACTTTCTTTGGAATTTTCTTAATTTCTAAGCATAAAATATGCGGAATTCTTAGCTTCTTTCGCGTTTTTTGCTTGTTATTTTTTTACGACTAAAAAGTGCAAGCTTGATAATGAGTAGGAGACTGTCCTCCATGCTTTTTAAATGTTTTGTTTCTCTCGTCTAAATTTTTATTTCTTTTATTTTTAATAGCAACATTTCCCACAATTTACAATCATGCTTTATATCAACAACAAGCTACAAGACAACCTCAGAAAGAAGGTTTGTGCAACCCTTTCAAAACTCCTTAGAATTCTGTAAGGTACTCATCCCCAAATCCACAAATGCCTGCGAATAATTTCTCAAATCTCAAATTTCTTTTTTTATCTTTTAGGTCCTGAAGGAGCTAATTTATTTATTTATCATTTGCCACAAGAATTCTCAGACGCCGATCTTTTGAATACATTTCAACGGTTTGGTAACATTATAAGTGCCAAGGTCTTTATAGATAAAGTAACTAACACGAGCAAATGTTTTGGTGAGTATAGAATATTAAATCCTGTTAACTTCTGGTTGTATGTGTGATGTTCATTCCTGTGGTCATGACCGAATCGTGCGCAGTACGTAAGACACAGTGAGATCTTCCGCTCTCAAGAGAACAAACTTTTGATTTCAGGTTTTGTAAGTTATGATAATCCTCAGTCTGCCACCAGTGCCATTACACACATGAATGGTTTTCAAATCGCAACCAAACGACTGAAAGTACAATTGAAGAGACCCAAAGATGCCAACCGTCCATACTGAGGTAAGTCTACTACATCTGCTTTGTATTGCTTTGACTCTTACTTTTGTTATGTGTTGCAGACATTTCCACCAAAATACGCACAACTGGGTTAGAGTCAGCGTTTTAATGGCCAACTTGAAAAGCATCCATGTTTCATGATTGAAACACCCTGTGTATATAGCGTTTCTTTTCTCTTTACAAAACGTGTCTTCCATTGATTACAATGTGCAAACTGTCAAGCATTTTTTGCAACAAAGTATTCTCGTTATCATTGTTATTACCAATGAGAAAAGAAGAATGGCTTTTTCGTTCTCATGTAGGGGCGTGGTTACTTTTCAAGATGGCTTTCTTGCGATTGTCGGACAGGCAACCTGTGCGTCACTAAAAATATGTAGCATAGATTATGTTTTAAGCACACGTGTTTGTTTGGCTTTGTAGATTGTTAGTGTTTTTTGTGTCTTTACTCTTCGTGTTTGATTAGTTGTTTATAAAAAAGTGATATCTCGGGAGATATGAGTCACTTCTAACGGAGATAACTGTGAACTGTGACAAAACTCTCTTCAGTTTATTGCAGTTAAAATGAGTTCATAAATATTAAGATCCCACAATGCATTCGTAACTCTGTCTCATGTRCTGTCCACTCTGTTTTCTTCAGATCACGTGACTGTGTACTGATTGTCTGTGCGTCCTCGTCCTTTGTAGCAGTGGCGGTGACCTTTTCGCATGTCCGTGGGTAGTGTGCATGTGATCAGCACGTGATACCAAGTACTGATGCACGTGATCGTAGTTGTACTTTGTACTTTGTGTACATTTTCGTAGTGTTGGAGGCGTTTTCTCTGTTGCCTCTGTTGTAGTGGTGAAGGGCTTAATTTGTCAGATAACTTAGCTTGTTTAATCGATTAACTTGTCATGCACAGCATAATCCTTATTTGTAGTTTGTCTCGTGTGTGGAGCTTAGTGCGAACTCGGAAGGGGATTTTTTTTTCGGTATCAAAACGTGCAATAAATTTTCCGAGGATTTTCTTAAGAATGTGAAACCGCAATATTTTTATTCAGTTGACGAATTTGTCCAAATATTTCAAATGTCCCAAATCCTTGTCATCTCGAACCTCCATTATCCAACCTTTAAACTTTCAAAATTTTAATCCATTTTTTTACGTTTGTTCTCAAGGCAATAACCGACCAAATATGGCTTGTTGTTTCTCACTATGTTCTTGTATACCAAGCAAGAATAACGATAAAACTTACAGAACGTACACCAATATGGCAGCAATGACGTGACAATCATACTCATCACCAGCCACTCTACTCTCATTCTCCCAGTCGTATCTCAAGCTCCACACTCGATTCCGTAGTTTTGCAATGTAAATTAGCAGAAGACAGTCCCAGTCCCTTAGCTAGACACCGCACGCACGTCTATTGTCGGACGTGTGAGGTCTAGATACTAGATTGGTGTGAGCAATATAAATATAATCGTCTTGTAGTGTCGACACAGCTGTGTTGTGCCGGTAGTCAGTTTTCGGTAAAGATTGAGTGTAATGGTTTTTTAAAAGCCATTTTAGGTGGTCAAGTCGTATGTTTATTGTTCTGTATTTACTCGTCTTCGTCCCTTCATCTTCCAAAGCATATTTATGAAATAAACTCGCATTTTTTGCTGATTTGTGTCATGTGTTTTACTGCATGCTATTAGAATACCAGGGTACCAGTAAATACCCCATCTCCATTAGACACCTGTTGAAATGCTTAATACTCGGTTTCTGAATTTATTTTGCAATTTGTTTCGTGTCCCCAACCTCTTCTCTTTAAATCGTGTCCTGATGTCCCCAACCCCTTCCCTCTCTAAATCGTGTCCCGATGTCCCCACACCTCACCTCTTAATCGTGTCCTGATGTCCCCACACCTCACCTCTAAATCGTGTCCTGATGTCCCCACACCTCATCTATAAATCGTGTCCTGATGTCCCCACACCTCATCTATAAATCGTGTCCTGATGTCCCCATTTCTCACCTCTAAATCGTGTCCTGATGTCCCCACACCACCTCTAAATGCGTGTCCTGATGTCCCCACACCTCTACCTCTATATCGTGTCCCGATGACAACCGCGGTTTGTTTCCGTGGTAAACTGAACCGAGAGAAGAACTTCAGGGCTTTTTTTTTGATAGTTCACGTACATCTTCGCAGTCTTCAGTCTGCCGAGACTTTTTACAAACAACAACGGCAACTGTTAAAGGAAATTAAAAGTATAGGATTACAACTTCAACTTATTTACCAAAACGTGATGTAAAACGATTCCAAAAATAATAAACTTGAAAGGCTTTATAATTGCGCAGCAGTCTTGAGGCTCACTTCGCTTGGCGCAAAGCATCAATAAAAAACTCGAATTTTCAGACCAACTGGTTGTTGTTGTTTTTTTTTTTTTTTTTTTTTGTATCGTGGACCACACTGGGAGGGATGGTATTTGCCTCCGGTTCAATTCCCGCAGTAATTAACGAAATAATCTCGCCATGTTAGTCACGATTGCGATCCTCCCTTGGGTTACTACATTCTTATTAAAAGCTGAGAAAACTTAGAGACGCACAAAGCTTTGACGCTGGACTTACTAAAGACTAGTGATTGATGATATGATGCGCATGCGCGCTGGTTTGGCTGTTTGCTGTCTTCCCGCCCTGGTTTTGGTGTTTTCAACCACTATCGAAGGTACAGTGAGCTCTTATTTCTACTATATATAAGCAAGTTATCTCTTTTATCATGGCAATGGATAGTCACTCCTCGTGCGCCGAAGTCTGCCAAGTTCCGACTTCAATTCGCAAAATCTCTTCGTATGCAATAGTATTGGTTTGACGGTGACTTGGTGATGGATATTTTGCTATAACAACTTACCAAATTAGAATTTAGAATTTCTTGAGTATCATTCCTTTATTGAGTGGTGACGCTTTGAAGTTTGGTAGATGTCAATGTGAGTTTGAGTTTGTTTGATGTGCTGTTCTCTCCCTAGCCACAAGGGTTTTCTCCGGGTTCTGGAAAAAAAACATCGTATGGTTTTTAAAACAACTATGCTTTTGTAATGCATTAAGAATTTTTCTATATTTTCCATCGCTATTAATTTCYCGCCATTTTTTCAGTCTTTGTTAGTTTTTTCCTTTTGTTTGACCTGTTGGCATGACGAGAGACAACGCGCAGACGTCGAAGATGATCAGACCGATAATTACCATGATAATTTTATGTTATTTTCGAGATAAGATAAGATCACACGTAAAGAAGTTTACGTGATGTTTCCCCCATTGAAATAAAATCACGCGTTATTAATTCCCTTGAGTATTATTTCTTTGCTAGGTAATAAAACCAAAGAAACCTCACATTAGGAAGGCTACGAGTCATTCCTTTTAGTATTATTACTTTGTTTAACGGTTGCACACAAGAAGACCTAGATCCCTAGATATGACTGCTGTCGAACAAATTAAGAATCTCATTATTAAAAAGATCTACACTTAGTAATAGAGCAGTTTTCGTATGACTGTGAAAAGCTCAGTGCCATAAGCGTGACGTGCCGTGACCGTGGTGTTTTCTAGAATTTTAAATGTCTTGTTTTTTCGCGCAATGTCATTGGTTTCGACAGTGCTGTGACCTTGGCGTGACCGTGTCCGCGCCGTGTTTATGACGTGTTCCGGGTATTTGATTGGATGGAGAGTAAATTCTCGAGCAATGTGATTGGTCTAACGTATCCCTTGCTGTGTCACGACCGTGTTCGTGCCGTGAGCTTTTCACAATCATACGAAAACTGCTCTAAATGGGACAAGAGCCTAGACGCTACTTATTTCTAAATTTGACTCGTTTTTATTGAATTAGCAAAGAATTTCGCATGAATCAACGCATTCTAAGTCGGCACCTAGCATATTATTGACCAATCCAGTATTTATAGTCCCAAACATAATAATATTACTTAGTCTAATCCTTGATAAATAGGATTGGTAGCCGACGCTTGTAAACCCTTTGTGTTAGTTCTCTTTATGTCTAGTGTAGTTACAGCATGCAGTGATTCCGCGCATGCGCCTTGCTGTTGAGAAGCACTCAAAATCGATATACCTAACGAACAAAAGGCAGTTATTTCCCCTCTGTATTACTGATGAAAACTATTGCTAAATTAACTGTGGAAAAGTCTAAAAAAGTCAATGACCCAACAAATTATTTACTATTTAGAAAGCCGTACAGTTGAAGATTTTCGGTGTCGTAGTAATTTTTTCGAGTCTAGTTTGTTATGCTTACCTGAAGGTTTATTTCATCAGGACAAATATACGACTATGGATTGGACAGACGATTCATACACAAGTCCATCAAGCAATACAAGGACGCATCATACGTGTTTCCATGGATACCGATATATTCACATTCCCTGTTGAAACGAATAAAAGATAAGCACCTGATTAGAAAGAGAACCCGCTCCAGCCAAGCGTAATGTTATGCACAGTTTGTGCTTTGGGTGCTGTAACACTCCACCGTAAGTACATACCACGTGTCACGTGATCTCGTCACGTGATGACATTAAGCTCATCACGTGATACTATAAAATGTCTCGCCTACATGTCGTCACGTGATGGCATTATGCAGATCTAAAGCACAACATGTCACGTGATATTACTATACTATTACTATATTACTATTATTATAAGATAAATACGAACTATGTTTCTAATTTACTATACATTCAATGTAGAGCAGATTCCCTATATCCAAGTACATTCTCCGCTGTCTTGAAAAGCGAAGGGACAGGCAACAGAGATGACGTCGGCGTAAAAGTTAGGCCAGTTTTGTAGAGAAGTTATATTCTAATGTCTAAAATTCACTAGCCGGTCTTCCTGTGGTTTTAACGGTTTTCATATATGTAGTTCCTCTTAACATTAAATGTTAAATTATTTCTGTATTATAACACACAGCGATGTCCACAGCTATGCTTCACAGCGATAAGAAATCTAACCAATCACAAAAGCCAAGTATTCTGCTCTGAATAGTTTAATCACACCAAATTAGGAATCATGACGTCAACGACGCAGGTGAAAAATCCCGAAACACGAACAACCTTTCTCCTACGTATATACTTTATACTTAAAAATAAAAATAGTTGAATTAAAAACAAAATAGATTTAACTGTTTTAAATCTTGCTTTAAATGATTGTCAGTTTCGAGCTGCAAAGCTTAGTTTTCAATTTTTCAGTGAAACTTGGCGAAAAATCGGAGTTGTTGCAATTGTACTCGTGTCGTTTGACCCTAATAAAATCTTTTCAAAAATTAGAAATTTATTTAGCTTTTTGTAATGTTGAGATCATAATCTTTATCAATTGGGTATTTTGGCTACGTATTTTTCAAACCAACTTTTCATTAATATTCCAGGGAATTCTATTGTATTTGAAGAATTTCATTTAGAAAACCGAAGATTTATTTATAAGATAATGTTTTAAATATATTTAATTTGAGGGAGAAAAATTGGTTTTGAGCCAATAGCGAAGTTAATTAAACCAAAATCTGCTTTGGGAAGAAATACCTAGCGAATCAAAACCGAATGACGACTAGTAAGACGTAATTGAAATAGTGTGAAGAATATTATTGTTATTACTGACAACAGAGTTGCTCTCGTAAAAAATTCACTAGATAGATAAAGCAATATTACGAAGCGGCAGTTGAGAATGCCGAATGCAAAAAAGGCTTGGAAAGCAACCAAGAACAAAGTGAAGAAAGTCCTTCCAGGGTATGTGGATAGAAGTTTAGTGAATTAAATTTATTCCAACATTATTTCGACTGAGAACGGATTAAATTAAAGGTTTCTTTGAAGCGATGTAAAGGAATGGATATCTGAAATTCAAATGGATATCCAAGCTTATATTTTCACCATTACAAAGTAGTAAGAAAAAAAATTATATTTCCAAGAAGAAAAATAGTGCCGGCCAAAAAACAGTACTCATTCGCTTGATAATCCCTTGTATATATTTTTTTTCTGAGTATTTACTTTAAAGTATTTCATTACATCATTTCGTTTCTAAGCTGGAGAATTCCACATTCTTATTTATCTGAATTCTAAATTTGAGGTTTATCGACAACAGTCTTCGTATCCGATTTTCGGTCTGTCTTATCTGGGATCTCTGTTAAATGCTTTCGGTATTCAGAGGTCTTGACTACTCAATGGAGAAATGAATTGTTTGCAAGACCAGATTTGTATGGTTCATATGTTTGTTTTTGTTAACAAATTAAGAGAATAAATCAGATTCCGAACTTTGCGGACGGCCAAATAATAACAGCAACGCTAACACGGTTAATCGAAATTTGATTTTTGCTTTTAATTACAAAATTCTGTTTTGAAAAATATCTCCGTATTTGGTACAAGACTGTTTCCAAACGAAGGAATACCAAAGAAAGGTTCGTACCTAGCCATGTTGGATGACATAAAAGAAACTTATCATAAATAATATCATTGCTAAATAAACCAACATGGCGGCTATGTGACGTCACATGCATGGCAAAAATAATCCAATATGGCGGTCGTTGATTGTCTKGAAATTTTAACGAATTATTTTTTGGTAATTATCGAATCCCATAATGGGTATAACTCATGCGCGTCGATAATGATGATGATTTGGGACTACCTTATGGTTAGATTCGTAAATTATACAAATGGATAGACAGTGAACAATTATTGAATACTCTTGCACGTCTGTGTAGTCAGCGGTCACCCCCCATTAAGATTGGGCAAAAAAGAGAATAGAGAAACCGCATTATATTGTATTGAAGTGTTTTAATGCAAGAAATAGGTTATCATGCAGACAAAGTGCTTTTATCCGATCAAATCCATCTTTCTATGATTTTCACTCAACTAGACTTATCTGTGAATAAAAGTGTTGAGCCTTAACCAGAACTGTTTGATATCAGTTGAATGCGATGGTCAGCTGTCGTAGCGGTTAAAAAATCTTCCTGAAATAGCTTCCGCTGTGTTTATTATGGCCTTCGTAATGCGAATGGTGTTCGGGCCATTCTGCGGTTGTGCGCCATGTTGTCAAAGGAAAAGCCGACAATCTTCTGGACATACTCCAGATGGAATTGATGATATTTGTGGCGATAAATGTCCCTTTTTCGGAGGGAAGTCCTCCTCTGAAGTTGCTTCACTAGTAAGGTATATCTCTGGGGAAACAGTACTGAATGAAGAAAACACGTGTACGGTTCGACAACGTTCTCATTTATGTTCTTCGCTTCTTCTTCAGAAAAGGCAAGAAGGATGACAAGAAACCTGGCCAGGGGCCTCCTCCGGGTAACTGAACCATATTACTTATTTACTTAAGAAATCCCTCTTACTCAGAAAAGACAAAGAAATTACATTAAAAGGTTGAACCTCCCTCAATTCTCCGATAAACAAGCTTCTTTTTTGTGATATTCAGTGATGAAGTCATCAAATCTTTTACTTTTTCCTTGAAAAGTGAAATATCTAACAAACGAGCGGAAAAGTTCAATGACTCAATTTAACTTTTTTTTTATTGTCTTAATTTTCTTTTAGGACCTCAAAAAGTCATAAAGGCAGCACGGAAGATGGCCATGAAAGGAGCCATGGGGGGAATGTAACCAGTGACGTACTTGAATACCTTTCTGGGGAACATTTTAAATTACGACAGCTATTTTCAATATTTTCATCAGGGAATCATATTCACGGTGTGAAGGGAATCAAGGAAGACAGACATTTATACATATTTGAAATATATCTTTCGCAAAAAGTCCATTGACTGTAATCAAAGTTCATCACAGCCTTTCAAACATTTCAATCAATTAATAATTAAAATATCTACAGAAAGATTAATATTGGGAGATAAGCCAAGCTTTTATGTCTCTATTATTTATAATAATCGAATGTGATTACCTTCAAGTATAATAGTTTTGATCATGGATTTGTTTGAGGAAGCCACAACGTAGATAATAGTACTGAAGGCGTTTGGTTGTTGGGTTGCAGGCATTAGAGCTGCGTGGTTCAGTAGTCAAGATCGAGGTTATCGGCATTGAATTTTATCTTAGTGTCATGGTCTTCCAGTAARAGTTCTTTCACAAGCAGACGTAGGAAGGAACCATGCACGAAAAAAAACCTATCATCTTTACATTCGTGAGTCGATGTTGCCAAATAATTGCGGATGCTACATAACAGTAAAAAAATTTTTTATATAGAATAAGCTTGACTTGTTTTTCAAGTCTCGCGCGTAACATATGCAATACCTGAAGAATTCAGCGCGTGCGGAATGATAAAAGTCTCATTGAAAGAGTGCGTCTCATTCTCCCTCGGAAATATTAACCTACACACCACATGACCAATACAACGTAATTGTCTTATTTTATTGTATTTACATTTTAGCTAACATCATTAAATGTTAAATGTTTGTACAACTGTATGTGACCGGAGAAAGAGTTGCACTTGAATCGTAATTTTTAGTATGCACTGAAACAACTGAAAGTATGTACAATAAGAAAGTAAAAGCTTGCGAACAAAAGTCGCACTGTATAAAGGCATTTGCGAGCTTTACTCCATGATCATTACAGAAAAAAAACATGTTTTTATGCTACCTAGTATTATATTTTGCGCATTTGATCATATCAGTGCATGGACAATGCGCGCAATACAAGCAACAATATCTAAATATCATCCTATATTATTTAGTACTGACTAGTGAACAGAAGGACGAACATTTCTGTTGAGATTAATTGTCGAAAGAATTTTAAAAATTTAACACTCAAATTATATACAACCAAAACAAGAAAAACTTCATCATTTTCCCCTGCACCATAAAGGAAAGAAATTCCTTCACTCTTACTTATTCTTGAATTGGTATTCTGTGAGGACTTTCTTAACGGCTTTGGATCAGTTCTGTCATCCTCTATTCTAGATTAACTCGTCGTTTTTCAAGTCTACATTGTGTTTTTGACTGATGAACGACTGTTGACAGATTTCGTAGAATGACGCATCTATTTGCACACTTCACTGTTGTGTATGTAGGCTTACGATTTGTGCAGAACGTCGGCTGAACCACGAATCTCTCGATGATTCTTTCGACCTTTAAGTAACTGAAGAGCCAGATGAATATTAATAGAGAAAAGATGCGGTTTCAAACCTAATAACAGATGTAGTACTGTTGACATGGTTTTTAAGATTATACAAAATCTATTCTGACTTTTCTCTAATGCTGATCGTTCATTGCGAATCGTTATTTTATGTACACAGCAGCAGGACTGGAAGGATCCGTCTCGAATAAATATTATCAAATTCATGCAAAAAAACTTGCATTCGTTCATCTAAATAACGTAGAATAACGTCATCTTTTCGTCTCCTGCAGAATACTCCGGTGTTTAATCCCACATTGAACCCTTGTTATCCAACTTTGTCATAAATCTTCCATAATACGGTCTCCTAGCGACGACAGGGCAGCACTGTCGAGGACACCCTGGTGCGCATGTGCGTCTACACGCCGCTGGACAATTTAGTGGGCTCAGTGGATACCTTCTGTAATTTTCAAACAAATTTCGCGGGTTTGAAGAATATTGTGTGGAGAAATATCTCATCTGTGGTTTTGTGTACTGACTATCTCCTGCACGGGTCCCATACATGGTTAAGTATGATGGACGTGGGCGCTTTGCTCGTGCAGTAAGGTATGACGATAATACACCATATGGTTGCTGTACACTTCCGTGCAGTTGTGGTTGTTCTTGGTCTTGTTGTTGTGAACCATAGCAACACTGTGGGGTACAAGGTGGCTTACAGTACGAGGGACAAGCTGCTGGGCAACTAGCTGCTGCAGGTGGTGGAGGTGCAGGCGCTGCTGGAGGTGCTTTGGGATTTGAATCAGCCTTTGGTTTAGGCGGCTGCGGTGAGCAGCAATCGCTCGCGCATTTTGGAAAACAATTCTTTGGGTTTTGACAAGGAAGAGGACAGATCTAGGTGTGAAAGCAAGAGAAATGCCATCAGTTTCGTTAAGAGGCGTAGGTGCATTATGGTGCTTTGTGGTCTTTTGTTTCTTGCCTCGGTGTTGTTTTTACCCAGGACAGCCCACAATGATTTTTGTTTATGGAATTCGGAAAAGGCCTAAAAATACTTTTTCAAGTACTCCAAATAGAGACGGAATAATTTAATCACTTATTGTATTATATGTAAGCTATGTGTCTGTGTAAGTCACCTCAACATCAGTGAAGCTCGCACCTCGTAAAATAAATCGTAAAGTACAATGAGTGCTTTAGTACGTATAGATGCACATAATATAATATTAATTTCGTTTCAATCTTACCGGGAAGATCTTGGGATGCTGTGAGCATTTGTAGATAACCTTGAGGTATTTATAGACACCAGGACAGATTGTGGTATTGTCTTTTGCGAATAAATGGTTATTCACTGCTACGATACACTTTCTTTCGTGTCCACAAAGATCAAAGACCTACAGAAACAAAAAAAGTCATGTTTGAAACCTGGAACTTTTGCCATTGATGAGGTACTCATAAGCTCCTATTGTTATGCCGCCAATATGGCAGCTATGTCATTTTACCAGGTCGGATCCAGGGGAGGGGTGCAGGGGGTGCGCACCCCTCCCTGATTCCACTTTGTGCCCCAATTTTGAAGATAACCAATACTGTTTTTTACCATTTATTCTAAGAGGTGCACCCCTCCCTTGGTTAACTTTGTGCGCAGCACCCCTCCGTGAACAAAATCCTGGATCCGCCACTGTTTTACACTGTTGGGAATTATCGCAAGAGTGTCTTGGGTATTTCCTAGACATAAAATTGTTATCCTGTACAGCTGTGGATGATTCAATTCTTTGCACCTGACTTTGCATCAAGATGAAACACGAATGATACCAGATCAATCTAAGGTCTTGCAGGTTCAACTAACCTTCTCGTTCACTCTGTGCTGCTGTTCGTTACAGTACCCAGATGACGGTAAAACATCATGATGGCAGGTATTGTTATCATCCCGACCATAGAACGTGCTGTACATGATAATCCTGTCTGACCGGTTTGGACACGTGATCCGTAACTTCTTTCCCTCACAAGCTGTTGCGGCCAGCTGTTGTCTCTTGAGGTACTCAGGCATCGGTGGGGGTTTGGGATTGCAACATTCTACGTTACATTTGGGTATACACCATTTTGGGCACCCGGCAGGACATGAGGGAGGGGGTGGTGGTGGTGGTGGTGGGGGAGGGGGTGGAGGAGGGGTAGGTGGCGAACAACAGCTTGAAGTGCATTGTGGGTAACAGCTCCGAGGGCACGAAGCAGGACATGCAGGAGGCATGGAAGAGATGGACTGGGGATAATATCCAGCTTGCACTTTGGCCTGAGGCTGTGCATAAGGAAAGCGGTACTGGCGTTCATTCTGTGCATAGGGGGCCTGGAAGTGAGAATACGCTGCCTGGACCTGTGCGTAACCCCTGGGAGGCTGGGCTCGAGAATATGCAGCCGCGTAGGGCTGGTAACTTGGATTTTGGTTGTAGTTTATTCCTGTAAAAACAATAAACAAGGTATAGATGAAATAAGATTTGAATGCGAGGATGAATGGAATGAAGGAAGGAAGGAAGGAAGGAAGGGAGGGAGGGAGGGATGGAGGGAGGGAGGGAGGGAGGGAGGGATAAAGAGGCCGTTGAGTTGAAATTACAAGACGTTCAGCTCTGTTGTACTCAAAATGTCATTACCCTTAACTACAAAATCGACTGGAGATGTTGAACACGTGGTTTGTTTTTACCTTGTAATGGTACCGATGACTGGACAATGGACGCACCAGCTGTAAGGAGAATCAAGACCAGGCAACCTGGCCCACGCATGGCGGCGACTCTTTCTGGAGAAAAAGAGATTAGTAATTGATTAATATATCATCCCGACACAGACAACGAAACAGAAGGAGCATCGATATATATTGTGGGGACCGCGTTTTAATTCAGTTTTGAATTCACAGTTGCTGAGCTAACTAGCCTTACCCTCAGAATATTCACGTGTTGCGCGCAGGCTAGATTCAAATTAAACAAGATTACTATGTATACGTTGATGGCAGAGGCTAACGGGACGGGCCTCACTTCATATAATATATCCTATCGAGCGTTTTCATCTTATATGTAAATAAATCAGATTGAGAATTTATCTTATCATCTTAATGGCTATTTTTCAGGTACCCGCGCAAGCGTTCTGATCAAATGCCCCAAACAAGCGACCTGYTACCGACAACATGTCTCCTGATCACCACCAATTAACACACCTGCAATTTTTTCTCTTATTATTTTCTCTTAATTTTATTACAATTTTTTGCCATGAACGAAAATAAATATTGACAAGCTCAAGTGGTTTATAGTTATGCTTGCCTAGCTTAAGTCTCACTCAACTAGAAGCTATTTAACACTAACTGGTATATTTTCTGATTGAAAAGCCAAGAGTACCTGCTTGGTTGTGAGATCATTCAAATCGACATCTAAATATACAAGTATAAAGTTATTAACAGTTAACGAAATATTCTGATCAAAACCATGAGTTAACGACTCCCTTTCCTTAAAATAAATAAAAGTTTTATCCTTTCATTTGCTGTTAACGACACAACAGAAATAAAAGTGGAATATTTCCCGCAAACGATTTTTTGATGTCATCGTAAACACTGTCATCGCACAATCGATTAGACTGTCCATAGAAAATAACAATTCTATCCTAAAACTTTAAACTCCAAACACTGAAATTTTACACACGTGCTTTGAATATCTTTCTCTTTAATGAAAATAAAAGTTAATTTTCTAGCGGTCAATGTGGCAGTCTCAGTTTTCATCGGTCCTAAGTTAATTCGAAAAGAAAAAATAATTGGTACTTAATATTGAAAGACAGATTTACAATGGTACAAAATTAAATATAAAAGGAAGGGAATTAAAAGGGAAAAAACTAAAAKAAAATAAAAGATGAAGCTTACTTACCACAGATGAATTCTAAGAGTTTGATTTCAATAAAATGAAATCAAAATAAATCCATAAATTTGGACAGTTCTTGGACGCTCAGACCTAATGGTTTCGTTAACACTAGAAGGATAACAATTATGTCATTCATGCGTGGCATTGCTATGGTAACGACCTAGGGAGAAAGATCGACGGGTGGTGGTAAGAACAAGTCGTTTTGGCGGGTAAGCAAACCTCTTAAACTAGGTGAATACATGAGTTGAACTTATTCAGATTGATTGCCAGAAATCCTCAAAAGTAGCGAAAAAAAGAGAGGAAGGCAGCATCTTAATTTTTATATCTGAGTGTACACAATAAGCCTTTTCATAGTTTAAGAATCGACTCCACTGCGCATGCGAATTTATCCCGAATTTCTCACTTTCTTTTGTCTAAACCTTCTTTTGTTCTTAATTAAACAAAAGAAGGTGAGAAAATCGGGATAAAATCGCATGCGCAGTGGAATCGATTCTTAAACTATGAAAAGGCTTATATAAAATAACTCTCGCTAATGTAGAATTTTTTATTGTAAGAATTTACACAAAATCTTGTAAAGTGTGTCGCTGTTCCCTGTATGCCTTGTGTTGGATGCTAAAGAACAATAGGAAGCCATTTTACTGCTACGTACGAGTAATCATAGGAGCGCGATGCTTTGTGGTCTGACTTTGGTACCAAGCCTCGAGAACTCGTAATTTCGCAAAGACAAATTTTAATGCTTTACATATTTACAGTGGTGCCGATAGAGTGTGTACTCTAGCCTGTCGAGGACATTACATTTGCACCGATAAATATCATCCATTCAGCAGACAATATTTTCTTTATACAACTGTGCACTACTCAATAAACTACAGCCTCGATCACAAACTAGGCCTGGTTACACATTCAGGCCTGGTTACTAAAACTGGAGCAAAAAAGGTCGAGACCAACAGTTTTTATTTCTTCTCACAAAGAATCTTTTTGAAGAAAAATGTCACAGAGTTTATTTTAAGAAAATCTTTATTTCTCCAACATACAAATAATACTTAATAATATGAATAATAGATATATAATATACATATAGAAATGTAATTTAATACATATAACCGCTTCCCTCGTCCATTTCATCTATCCCAGATCCATTCGTCTCTTCCTTCTCTTCGATCTCGCTCTCAGTCTCTTCCGGTACTTGTTCAATTTTGGACTTCTTAATCGTCTCAGCGATGGAGTTTGGGGATAATACCATCTCCTCCGCGCGGTTATCGTTGTGCGCCATTTGTGCCATGGACTCGGTAACTTCTTGAGAGGTCTGGGGGGATGAATGTGATTGGTCGACTCCCAGTTGTTCAACTACGTTATTCTCTGATCGGGTGACAGGAGAAGAATCGAGAAGCACTTGTACTTCTGACTCTGGAGATGATGATGATGATGATGATGATGATGATGATGATGATGACGAAGCTGATGCTGATGCGGAAGCAGAGGATGATATTGATGTTACGACTTCAGCTTCGTTTGATGATAACGATGATGATGAAGAAGCCGATGACGTTGCGCCACCGACTAATTCGGTCACTGCATTAGTTGTTACTTCGCCTTCGTTTTCAGCGATAGCTGTTTTCGGCATACACCTTCAACGATATATGAAAAGGTCAACGTCAAGGATAACRATTGTCATCTTACAGGCTCTGACTTAGAGGGGAGGGGTGGGGTTACTCGGTACCGATCACCTCTGGAAATGATATCCTAGATTTTGTCCTCAAATATCTCCAAAACTAAAAGTCAAATCGCAGAAATAAAGGTACTGTCTGTTTGCATGTATACTAGTGTATACGAATAGTTACTATAGACACCCAGTATTTCAACAGGGTTGAGGGTACTTTATAACACCCATCATGTAAAAAAGTTGGGTCTCTATTTTGGACCAAGGTTTAAACTATGTCCCTCATTAACGAATTCTACCCATGCAACGTCACAAACATCACTCACGCACCTATATTTGACTTCCAGGTATTTCATTACATTAGGACAAATGACTGTCCCCTCCATAGCAAGTAGATCATTTGACGCAGACACCTCGCACTTGTTCTCTCCCTGACACAGATCCTTCACTTCTTGTTTTATTTGTTCTTCTTGTTCTGTGCAGGGGGAGGCAGGATCTTGTCCAGGTGTAAGACACACCATGGGGTCCTTCCTGCCAAACATGGCTGACACGATATCAATGCTGTTGAATATGTTGGCACATGTGATGTAAGCCTTTTGATCTTCACAAGCTATAACTTTTCTCTGTGGATGGACAGTGAGAAGAAAGCTTGTAAAACAAACTGCGCATGCTTAGAAAATTTGGTTTACTAAAATGTATGAGTAACAACTTCAAGAACCACCCTGGCCACTTGATGTGGTGTTTTGTCCTAACCCTCCCCTCCCTTAGGATAAATACTCACCACTGCACCGATCCCTGGTGGGAGAGCACCGCCAGCGGGCATTCCTCGCACGTCTGAAACTGAATTGTCCGGACGTTTAATACGCTATTTAAATGTTTTTATAATTTCGCATTAATTTCACATTAAGCACCCATGCTTGTTTCGAGGGGCAGGTCTCCATTGACTGGATAGTTGACGGAATTTTTTTACTCAAGTGAACATAAATGTAGTTTCCCTTCAAATTTTATCGATACCCTGAAATGGGATGATGAAATGGGAAAATTACGACACGGCAACTCACAGATCGGATTGGAATTTAGCGTATTAGGTTTTGTGGAGGGAGGAAAACCGGCTCCGGAGAATCCCGGCAGAGAAAACCCCTTCGAATCAAGTGAGAGCCCTAACAAACCCTACTCATATGCGATGCTGATCCAAGGAATCGAGCACAAATCTAAGCCGAGTCCCTGCCCAGAGGTGAGATATCCAGACCTAAGTTACCAAGGTGACTGTTACTATACTATAACAGCAAAACACAACCATGAAATGGGAAAATAAATTGTGAAAAACACGAATATTTTGGCTAGAAAATCTCCAACCTCTATTCTGTTAAGGTGTGAAAATAACAAAATATCATAAAAAATGAAAAGAAATCAATGTTTTCCTGTAACCACTAGAAGAGAAATACTCGCGTTAAACCTGAACAAAAGATCATAGATTTCAGAGTACTTTGGTACCCATTTTCTGGTTAAATTCTCAACAYTTGAAAGGTTTGTTTAGACTTTACAAGAGACAAAACAAAACAAAAAGACTGCTGGAAAGCAATTAGAATTTACCCAACCAGAACAGGGTTACTGGTAGCTTGTCTTTATACTTACGATGTTGCAAGGACGAGAACATAACGAACCATGAAATAAGATATGGTAGACTTGTCTCCATTAGAACGTTCTTTCCTTTAGCGAAGAAAATATTACCATGTCGACGGACTTCAAGAAATGTTTTTTGTTTCTTGAGAAAATAAATAATCATAGAAGTGATATCAGTTTCTTGTTATTCTTTTTTCTTTAGATTTTTCTTTATTCATTATTTATCGACCCGTCAAAAACAACAGGGATCCCACTACAAAGTTTTGTTCAATTTGCGCGTCTTCGATATTTATGTCCAGCGTGCCAAAATATCTGCGCCTTCGATATTTACGACCCGCGGCCTAATCTACYTACGGATTCCAAACTTTAGATTTTTGAAATTTCGTCTCTTCGATAATTGCGCATTTCATGCTTTTTATTCCGAATTTCGCATGTTGAATTCCGGTTAGAATCTTAGATTTCGGATGTCACATTTTGGATCCCAAATTTCATATTTAATCTCGAATTCTGAGATTCGGGCCTTAAATTCCGAAGTGCGAGATAAATTAATTTTCAGTGTCAGGGCACAGCTAAATCCTAGGTCCGTTGAACCCCGAAACAACCTCTGAGCTGATCTGCATGAGTCAGGGCATGGCTAACTCACAGATCAAACCCTGAAACAACCTCTGGGCTGATATGCATGAGTCAGGGCAAGGCTAATTCACAGATTGAACTCTTAAGCAACCTCTGGGCGGATCTAAGTCAGGGTATGGCTAACTCACAGACCGAGCCTCGAAACCACCTCTGGACTGATCTAAGTCAGGGCATGGCTAACTCACAGACCGAGCCTCGAAACCACCTCTGGGCTGGTCAAAGTCAGGGTTAATAGTAGACTACATAAACAATCTACTTGTAACAAAAACAATCTGTTCACACAAACGGTAACGCACGATTAATCTTCTTATTGTAAACCGGTTTGAAGGTCATGAAATCTACAGGTGCAGTAATCCCAGGGCAATACGGTGGAAAGAACGTTCATAATTGATGTGTGTAACCTGTTCTTGTGTAGTGATAGCTAGCTACGTACATAACTTGTTGCGGTTCGTTCCAATTTGTCCCCTGAACGTGAGCAATGTTTCTACTTTTGCTATCGATCTTCACCGGATCACTCGTAAAAGGTATTCCAAACATTTGTATTTTTACTGCAACTTCAAGTATTTCAATTAACTTAATCACACTTAGAACTTCCTATAGAATACTACATTCACGAAAGGATCGCATATAARATTCAAAAACTTTTTGATCCTGTTCTTAGACGGTTTGTCTGTCAAATAACTATTTACGATAAAAATATATATATWTTAACTAGTTCTCAATTGAGAGTGCACCTTTGTTTTGTGACTAATAAGTGACGAACACGGACACATTTTCTTGACGTTAATTAAAAAAATATATATCTTAACGTTATGAAAATAAAAAACACATGATCGTGATTGATTATGTTTCAGAATATTTGATTTAATGTCAAATAAAAGTAAGACATTTCGAAGTCAGAATTTCAATGAATTTATATACGAGAACAATGGCGAATGTCGTGGTTTATTCGTGCGTAAACCGCGAGTTAATCGTGATGTATTCGCGCGTTAAGTGTCATAAGGTTTTTGGACAGCTATGGATAAGATTGAGTGAGTAAGAGAAATCAAGTGAAGAGTCTACTGTGCTGCTAGTCAGCGGTAATATAACAATATAAAGGGTGGCATACAGTAAACGACAAAACAACGCCTCCATGAATGTGCCCATGATTATTTATCTTCGTAGTCAATGCGGTCTTAAACAAAGAAGACACCTCACTTGAAAAAATAGTTATTTCAGCGTATTTAACTAACTTGGTAAAAACCTGCGTTTCTTAAACCTTTTTACTTACATTAATAATCCTCTTGTAGTTCTTGCCACCGACCCAGAGGCCCTTTCAAACAGCTGCCTGAAAGCCCATAATGAATATAGGACCCGGCATGGAGCACCACCCTTGAAATGGTCCGGTGAGCTCGCAGAGGAGGCTCAGAATTGGGCCAACCATCTAGCAGCAATTGACCAGATGGAAAGAGATCCAACCACACAAGAAGGAGAGAATATCTTCTATATGTACGGTGGAGACCCCTCTGAGGCATGTGACAGAGCCGTGGAAAACTGGTACTCGGAACTGAAGAATTATGACTTGAAAAWTCCGCAGGAAAACAAAAACACAGGTAATTATTAATCATTATTATCAATTATTTTCATTATTTTGGTTTGTTCTGCGCAAGAAGCTTGTTCTGAACAAGATGTTTAACTATGTGTCACCATAGCCACTTTCTTGGCTATTCTTCCAATGGGCTTTCCGATTTGTATTCTCTTGTTATTCAAGTGATGTGGTTTTCATTTTCTAGATCACTTCAGTCAACTCGTGTGGAAGAAGACCAAAGAACTTGGTGTCGGAACAGCGAAGAGTAAATCAGGGAATTTCTTTCTGGTAGCTCGCTACACTCCCAAGGGAAATCCAGATGGTTTGTTGATTGAGTTTGGTGATGAAATGTTTTAGATGGCAGGCGAAAAACTGCGCATATCAATCGGCAACCGTAGCAGTAATAAAAACTGGAATAGAAAACAATACAACAAAATCAGTAATAGCAACAATAGACGAGTCAAAGAACGGCAAGAACAGTAGAAGAACTTTATTTGTACCCATTATGACATTATTTTCTAATTTGATACATTATTTATATTAAACAGATTGAAGGGTACCAACTTCCAAAAATAACTAGAAAGCTAAAAATGCTTGGAAGTCGGTTTACATATTCTTAATTAAAAGTCATTACATTTAGTACATTCACTGACGAACGTCAAAAACAGCAAGAGCAACGACAAAACGAACGAACAGACGCAATAAAAATATACTATCAGAAGCATTAACAACAACAGCAAAAACAACAGCATTAAGTAAGACAAGGCAAAAATAGCAAAAAAAAGTAGCCTGCGTAACTGCGCTCTAGGGGATTAGCGCCGCGGCCGCTACGCAGGTTAAAAAACAGCGATGCTGGTGCCAGGAGATTCAAAACAAAAACAGCTAAAAAACAGTGCTAAAAACATTAGCCATGTTAATTAATGAGGTTTATTGTGTGTTGTTTCAGTTGTTCTTACCCTCAATCAAGAAGATCCTCAAGACATGTTCACTGCAGAAGACAAACCAGAAGAAACAGCAACTTCACAAAACGAAGCTTCTCACAAACCTGATGACAATGCCAGCTCTGAGCCTGTTATCACCATAACAACAACAAAAGCTCCTGATTCATCAGTTCCCATGACAACAGGAAATTCTTCCGATTCAAGTTTGGGCGAAAAAGAACCATCTTCTTCGTCTTTGTCTTCCCAGTCTTCGTCTTCGTCGTCAATCGTTAAAAGTAATGACAACAAAAATAATTCTGGTAAAGATGTTGCTATGGAACTCGCTGCTCTTAAACCAGATGGAAACAATGGTAACGATCAATCAATGTCTAGTAGTCATGACAACAAGAGCCCGGGTTCTCCACCCAAAGCAGATGCTACGGCGGGAATGAAAGTGAAACCTCCGAAATTTGGTGAGACAGACAGAAATATATATTATTAACAATCAGTGTTGTACTGACTGATCTAGTTGCTTATATACACCTGTTTCAAGAATGGTTCTCGGAGCTTAAGGGCATGGGTGATAGGCTAATGTCCCTTAGGTTATTTCAAGACCAAAAGAAATTACAAATATGCATTTAAACATAATTAATCGAGATTTTTTACCACAATATATCAATAACCTCCGTTTCCTTGAAGGTATCTCAGCTATTCTTGAATCTCGTAATGATCTATCTCCTATGTCCTTTGAATAGGACAAACGTTTTTCGAAATAGATGTAAAATAAAGACTGAAAATATTGGTATTCATTTTCAGGCAAGGATTTTAAAGTAGAGTTACGGTTTCCAAAGATTCAGTACACGGAAAAGATGGCTTACCCATCGAGTAAAGAGTTTGATGAGATTCGAATCGCAATAACATCCGCGGTAAGTACTGCCTTGAAGTAATATTAGTGATCAGAATAACCATAAAGATGTATAAGATATATAAGATATATAAAAAAGGCACTAAAGACATAAGCGTACCATAAGGGTAAGCACAAGGAATCAAAACGTTCCGTTCTTTTTACGAATGTGCATATGCACTAGTGTGGATCTGGCTAAAGCTATTTCATTTTTGTTGTCAGATCCTGCAGCTTTACGAAGATGACGATGAGTTTCAAGAAGTACAGCTTTCATCATTACGGTATTTAACTCTTTATACTCCTTGCAGTTACGTGCAGAGATTAGTGCGCAATACTTTGCTCATATAATTATTTGTAAACTTATTGAAGCCAAATGATGAGTGGACCGTAAAACACCTGATGTTGCGGCAGAAAGATTCAGTGAACCTATTAAGAAGTCGTAAAAACACAATATTTTYCCCTCGTAATTTTAGCAATGGAAGTGTCATTGCTACTATTGGACTGATCTTCGCAAGGGAAGGCCCAGGTCACCTCGACAAACTGACGTCAGCTGTTGCCATGGGGAAACTAGGAGAACTCGACATATCGCGTGATTATGTTGCGGCTGGTAAGAATCGTTAGACTGCTTTAACAGTGCTTCTCAAGCACGCAAGGAATCTTAAAATGTTTGTTCGTGATGAAATAAGGTTTTGGTCGACGTCAGTGAAGTGTTTGCATCACATTGTCAGACTGCAAAGTGTTCAAGGATACTTGCTATCGGGAATGTCGTGAAAACACTTTGATGGACTCCGCGCGTGCTCTTGTTAAGCATTGTACATGCCAGATGTAACTTCAGAACTGAGTCTAACTTGGGTTTTGTTTCGCAGGTACTCTACCATATGGATACCTAAAACTAACTCGTCCACACCAGCCAGCATTGCAAAGCCAGTGTCCACAACCGTGCTCGAACCCAACGCAGTGCTTCCCAACCGGTTGTCAAGTGAGCTGTTGCTCCTTTCATACCACTCCTATTACAACAACAATCCATCATCATCATTACATTAAACCATTACAGCCACCACCACCATCAACATGTCCGGGTAACTGCGACTCATCTTGTTTACCACAATGTACTGAGCAGTGTTGCTGGAATAAACAACCAAGCCTCCAGCAAGACGCGCTGCAATCGGATGTCAATCATCAAGAGTCGCAACCGGAAGTAAGCCACGCGGAAGTCAAACAACCGGAAGTTAAACAACCRGAAGTTAAACAACCGGAAGTAAGTCAACCGGAAGTCAGTTATTCGAACCAAGGTTATTCATGTCCGGCAACGTGTCCATTTTCGTGCTATCCTCAATGCACACCGGAATGCTGCAGCACGCCAGGTTACTTTGTGACCCCGGACTGTTCAGATGACTGTGCTGAGTTTTGTTCAGTGAGCTGCCCACAAGAGTGCTGTGGAACTAGAAAAGCTGTCGTAAACAATATGAAACATGTTCCTCACCTAACTGGCCAGAGACTATCACTTCCTTCTATTGCAAGCCCAAAAAGTCCCAAAGTATCTAATTATATTTATGGGCCCAAGTATGGAGCCTTGCAGAACCCCCTTTATGGAAAAGGATTCAAACAGGGTACGAAAATCCAGTACAATCTCAAAAATTTACAGGCTTATCTTAAAAAAATATCACTGGCATATAGCAAAGCTCATCCCAAGAACAGCAAAGGCCTGCAAAATTTACCTTTGGGGGCCAAAGGTGAATCCTTGAAGAATACCTTGAGTTTCCAACAAAGGGCCATGTACTTGCAACCAGGAAAAACATCATACAAGACATTGCCAGCCCAACATCTCCAAGCAACAAAAACATTCATCAATCCTAGATTTAACAAGGCAAGGTATTCATCTCAGAATTATCCAGGAATGCAAGCAATCAGAGACTTAAAATCCAAGGGCGCACCATTAGACATCAGATTTGCATATCGCTATGGAAACAGGCTGCTTGTACCAATTGATATGCCTAATATGGACATTAAAGAACTTCGAGGGAAGAAGTTTATTAGTGTGCCAGCTTTTAAGAGAACCATGAAAGATGGACAAAGTGACAAGCACTAGCTATTAACTGTATTGTTGTAAAACTGACACGCGCACACCTTTGAGCGTTTAAACACTGACTGTAAGATTGATATGAATAGACCAACTGCAAATGAGCATGCAATTCTTTTGTTTTATAGAAAACATGATCGTGTCATTGACTACAACAGCTTACTACCAGAATCTCTTGCACACTTTTTGTTCAATTAATTAGCACCAATTGTCTTACTATTGTAACTAGGTATAGCCCCCCCCCCCCCCCCCTTCCCTTCTCTCTCTCTCTCTCTAATGCTGTTGTGGTCAATTTATGCAGGCTTCATGCAACTCATATTTGTAGTGGCATCATTACTATATCTGCACCACTCAGATCAGCGTGTGATACTGAATAACCAAATAGATTAATGACATATTCGTGGGTACATTCTTTTATACAAACTCTTTATTTAATGTTATATTAATATCATTACAAGTTCACAATGTCATCGATGAGCAAATGAGCAGATCCCACAGTTAACACCATACAAACAACAATGTCAATTCTGAAATCCTGTGAAATTGYCTGTACATTTGCTGTTATTTGACTAGACAGTATATGTTATAATAGTCCATTTACACTGTCACATATAAATAAATTACGATGTGTGTACAAGTATTAAAAAAAAMCATACAAAATCAAAAAAGTATACTAGGAATTGGGTTACAAAATAGTAAAAAAATATAGCATATAATTCATTATATATTAATTAATATAATTTCCAACTATATTAATTAAAGCTATGGCTTAATATGTTGCAAAGGCTTTTATATTTAAAATGGGATCATTCAAAACTGAAAGGTGGATAAAGTAATTTAATTAACTCATAAAGCAATCATCATTAATTAACCCATTAATTACTCTATTGTTACGATTTTCTTCCATAAATCAATCCATCCATAAGTTATATCAAATATTACTATTTGATTTTTGTAAGACTTTATTTTTAATTCAAATACCTGTTATAGACTTAGTATCCTCCCTGGTTTCCAAACATCTCCACTATTTTGTCATTATTTGGATTTATCTTTCCCAACACATGCGGCAATTTTGACTCCAAGATCTTCCATGCTATATCTGCTGTTAATGACTCCGCTATCAGTCTTGGATGAAACCCATCTGAGGGTTCTATAAGCTCCCAGATTTCATGGCCTCCAGCAACCCATTCCTTAAAGAAAACAACAATAACAAAAACAGAATTAAGGTGGCTCAATGAGGTTTTCTCTGTACAGAAATACAAGTCAATATTCTCTTATTTTCACAGGACAGTAAACAATAGTCCCTTTCATAATCCCTGCGCCATCTTGAAAGGTAGCCAAGTCTTTGCATCGAAGCGAGACAAAGGGTGAGAATTCTTAGATTTTCTAGATAATTTGTTGAGTTTGTGTGACATGATAGCAACAGTAATTAAGGGGGGGGGGGGGGCAGAACCATGAATTTGATACAAATTCACTTCCTATAATACACTGCCTGCACCTAACTATGAAAGTATGTATTGCCCACCTTAATAACCTCATAAAATGGGTTATCTAGAAAGAACACGTCAAAACTTTCATATTTAGCCTTCTCTGCAACATCCTTCATGACAGCAGTCAAGGCAAATGCTCTCTCAGATGTAAAGTTCCTGACTGTCTCGTTACTGTTCATCCAACCATAACACGGAGATATATCAAGGCAGTTTAAGAAGTCATAAAACTTGGAGTATGTAACATCACCTCGCAGTTTTCCAATTGGATGAATTCGGTTGTGTAAGTTATCATACAATACTCGGCCATCTACCATTCCAACGACAATAACATGGCTTCCTTTAGGTAGCTGTTTGTCAAGTGTATCTAAGGTCTTTTGAAGATTGGCTCTCATTTGCTCGGGGGTAGTCATGTGATCAAAATCATGCCAATGATTACAGACATCATTTCCAACTAATGAATAAAATAAAAGCACTGGTTGATCTGTTTTCTTGTTGCGGTTGAGTGACTTGAGAAGGATATTATTGACATCAAAGGAATCTGCTCCATTTTTGGCAAGGTTTTGGTAGTCACGGTGATTGCAGTGATTTCGATTGAAAAGCTTTAAGTAAAGCGAAGAGCAATTTCCCTTTTCTAGTTTCCACCTAACAAAGAAAATTAAATTGTTAATTGCTACCTTAGCACATGCATATTATCTGTGATTAAAGTTAGTCAAGAATTAAGAAACTTTCCTATGATCAAGGGAACTCACAAGGGGATGCTCAAAGAGGAAATGGAAAAAATATGCTCTACAGTGGGACCCTAACTGACCAAATATGGGGTCCCAGTTAGGACCCAAATTGTAAAATCCTTAATGCACTAAATAAAATTGCCTATTCACCTTGAGACATTGTAATGACCAGTGTACAATGAAAGCTGTGGCCAATCAACTTCATTTCCGACAACAAAGGGGGCCTCGTCAAACACTGACTCTTTGATTTCTGAAGCTGTCAGCCACTGAGGAGGAAGATGGAAATGAGCAGCCACTGAATCTCCCAGGACAACTAAACCTTGATACCCAGTATCTGTAAAACATCAACCATCAAACTGATTAGATACCATCAAAATGATCCAAAACTATATCAGTACTATTCCACTTTGTTATTTGCAGACAAATATTTTAAAATAGATAAAATCAAGGCTTTACCAAACAGCTGACATTGGTGGTTTTCAAACATTCATTTCCAAGAGAATAAAATTATGAAACAAATGGTGGCTATGCTGGTTGATATGACAAGAGACTAATGATCTGACTTTTGTTACATTTAATCAAGATGACAGCTATGAAAACAAGAAAAATATACCTTTGCAAAGAACTTCTTCATTGGTTCGCATGGTGAGTAGATCATGAATTCCCCAAATTCCATTACAGTTAGTGTCCAGGATAATGTCTCCCTGGTCAATAGCACCAGGGCGTACATCAGGGTTGAAATCATCACAGTCTCTCCCACGCCAGGAAGTGCCGCGCCAAGCATCAACCGTAGGACTAAAGTAATCATTATCATAATCAACAAGAGGATGATGAGAATCAAATACTCTCTTAAACAGGTGACAAAGTTCTCTGACACCAGGAAGGACACAAGGGTCAAAATGTGGAGATTTTGGGTTCTCTTGTATTTTTACTTTCCCCTTGGCTTGTGCGATAGCAATTTTCCTTTTTGCTTCATTAAGGATAGAGTCAAAATTTCCTCTAGGAGGAAAGCCCTTGCATGTTGGCTGCCCCTTTTCTGTGTAGCAGAGGTCAATAGCGTGACAAATGACATCTGCAGTCACATCTTTAGTCAGAATCTGCACAATCCGAGGAATATAGTAATTTCCCAAAGCAACACAAGCACTCTTGAATATCGGTTCTGGCAGAAGCCTACACAGTCTGTCAAACGACTTGACGAACGTCTCGTTATGTATGACGCTTAGTTGGTTAGTTAAAGCTGCTACAGCAGTACAAGCAGCACAGTATACTCCGCCATTAACACCTTTCTTGAACTCCGGAGAAGAAGAAGTTGGACAGAACAGGAAACCACTTAAAAACAACAAACTAAAGCATAAGACCGTTAGACATTTCTTCTCTGACCTCGGAAATACCATGRTACGGTGGTAAAATGATTTTTGAACAGGAAACAAAGCATTTATCGATCAAAATTTCCGCTTCTAATCCTCGTTTTGTGAAAGTTAAAAGTGAGAATGAAAAACACGTGAAACATGTGTGACTATATGTTATAGTACTGAGCCTCTCACGGCCAATATCACACAGGAATCCCATCTTCAATTGCTGTTTTTATATTATCTATTATTTATTTAATTTTATTTAGGAAACTTCTTCAAATTAGTGATCTTCAAGAAGGTGCTATATTTAAATGGTTTACTAAATGTCCTTATGGACTTACGCAA
>NW_022259759.1:66776-93693 GCF_009602425.1 Actinia tenebrosa
GAGCAAATAAGAGTTGTACTTTTGGCAGAAAGTATTAGAAGGCTATTTGGATTAATAGTTTTGATACACGGACCAAGCGAAAGTAAGCAATTTTCAGCCATCTTTTGGCAGCGAAAATCGTCCCTGGAGCTCAAACCGATTTTTCCCTATTTCTCGAAAACGAAAAAGTATTTTTCAAAACTAACCACACAGCGTTTCTTCCTTCATTATGCACTACTAAAATCCAAAAGTAGAGCGAATTCGAAAATTTGAGCCTTTCCACATATTTCTGATTTTGTTTGATTTTTACAGACAGTCGCTCTTAAACATAGTTCAAAGGACAATTTGGCTTTTGCTAAGAAAGCAAGAATTTTTGACTAACCTTTTTTGGCTTCTAATCATTCATTAACTTCAAAATTGGGGATGCACGAAAATGAAAATAAACGAATAAGAAAAATTGGGAATGCGAAATTGTGCCACACCCCTCCCCAACCCATTTTTCCCAGGACACGTCATAACGAGGCTCGGTTATGTTTTTGCTCATGCGCAGTGTGTAAGAGTAAAACATGGCGAGATGAAGGAAGTGCCGTAATATCTTGATCAAAACCTCAAATTTAAGCGAGGTTTTTTACCCCTAAATAGTAATGTATCTTCAATTTTACTGCGCCAATACCAGGAAAATTTATCTATCTAGTATTCTACTGCTTTAAATATCTCTACGTTTACTAGAAGTTTGTGAAAAGAAGAAGTTTATGGTTGAGGCTGACTGCTTGTCTAGCTGCTAGTGTTTACGGACGGAAGCTACCTAACACTGTGAAAATATTCACAAGAAAAGACTTTTGTTTAAGCCCAGGATCAAAAGAAAGACCATTACTAATACTTCAACGTAGTATCTACAGATTCAAATCAAAATGAGTGAGTATGGATGTATCTTCGCGTTGAAATAAGATATCAAATGTGTTATTTTCATGCAATTTTRGGTATTCGTACTATGATTTTGAGTATCTTTTACTAAATATATTTTTTTAAACGTAAGATTTTTCTCAAATATTCATATTATGCCCGATATTAAAGACTGGTCTTCGTATTATTAACCAGGAATCAAAGAAGCCATGGATTAAAATTGATCATATGTCCCAAATATTTACTAAATATCTTTGATCAATTCATCCAAAAATTCCTATGACTTCCAAATGCTAAAATTAGAGAAACCTGAACTCCTTGAATTATAGATCTTATTTCAATTTGAAATCATTTAATGCCAGATTCTCTATGAATATAGCTGTAATAATTCTGATTCTCCGTTGCCGTAATTTCTCTGCCACACCTCATGGGAATACAGACAAAAATACGTATAATATTTGGTCAAAATGTTAAGATCGCCATCAAATAAATCAAAAAATGACCTTATTTTTCGTCAAACAAAATAAATCTTTTTTACTCTTATTTCCTTGCATACATCAACCAACTTGTTTTCGAAGATAAGGCCAGGTAGAAATCTTTCATCAGACGAATAAATAGTAGCGTAAAAATAATAGTCGATGATGGGCGATTCTTTCTTCTATTTGCGATCGATACYTTTAATTCCTTTCATTGGAATATTTTTGATTTTAATCTGTTAAGAATTTAGTAACCTGAATATACGTCCGCGTAATTCGTTCCACTTTTAGCATTTCTTTCCGGATTCATGAGATTTTTCACGTAATGATCTTGTTAATTATATGAACTCTAATTCATCACGAAATGTACATGTAGGTAAGCTTAATTTTTGCTTGGTATTTACAAATAAGTCTTACAGAATTTATTTAGGTACACTTCTTCGCACTAAACATCAAAGTTGTATCTGCTTTTTTAAGATTCAAGCAGCTATAAACTGTTAATTCTCAGTATAACCTATCATTTGCATTTTTTAGGAATTAATTCATAGTAAAACATGTTCTACATAAATTAACACGCAATCATTGTGTTCTAGATATTTAAATTACTATTTACTTAACGTTTATTCGATCCAGAAAACGTTTTACATTCTTGAAGATTTTGCATGTTTTTCTGATTAATTACTATAAATGAATAAAGTGATTTATTAACTATAACTATATATTGAATATATTTAAATATTGATGTATATTTTAGATGCTAGATTTCCTTGTATAATATAGTTTGTAATTGACTGATATTTCAGTATTTACAAATCCTATCTTACTAGTTATTTATTTTGACCTAAGACCCTTCTATATATTCGATATATCTACTGTTCTGCTGTTTATATGCATTCATATTAGCTATTCTAGGGGATTTACGATGTACATGTATCCTTAACCCATAGTAAAATATGATGACAAGAGATTACAAACCAGTTTCTTTATCATTTTAATTCACCTTATCTTTCTATTACAAACTTCATTTCTTTGGTAAATAATTTTCTCTTTTACTCTGATGAAAAACTAACATCTCAAACATTAGTGCAGTCCCAAACTTTTTTACATGATGTTGAAGTTTCTTTCTTATTCACTGGGGGCCTGGTTGTACGAAGGATAAATTTACTGGGTAAGGGCATCAACTTATCCACTGGATAAAGATTTATTCATTGGATAGCACTATCCACCCCTTGTACAACCAGGCCCACTTGTAGAAAACATTAGTACAGTTTAGGTTATTTTATTTAATATTCCTCTAACAAGGCATTTCATCAGAAGATGACGACAGCAACAAAGCCAGAGCTGCCATCATTGCAAGATATGATCGGGTTAGTAATGTGCAATCAAGGATTGTACTTCTTATAGAATCAGTAACAGTACAGCCTGTCATCTTGAACACCACCATCCAAGTTTATATTGGCAATTCTCTCCCAATCAAACTTTTAGGAGAATCACAATAATTCCTTGGATATCTCACACCTATTCCATGCTGTTTTTCTGGTACTTGGTGGGTTTGAGATTATGGCTCTTAACTAAATTTTTGGCTAAATTGAGTAATAAAGCTGCATAAATCTTTCTTGTAGAGTATAAAAACCTAGTAACCAAAAATTCATTGTTTGTTTTTGTATAAGGGCTATGATGATGGTGCTGAAGTAGATGACTGGGAAGATGCTAACTACTTTGTGTATAAAGTTACAGACCGATATGGGTTCCTGCAGTAAGTGTACTTTACTACCTATATAGCAAGCCATTCCTTACACAAATGGAGCAATCTGATTGGTTCCCTGGGACATTTAATACAATTTCAATCATTTCTCTTCCATTTGGATGGAATGCAGTCTTTTGATACAGCGGACAGACTCAGGACAGTCACTTGGTGTCCATATGAATGAGTGTTCACAATAACAAGAGTTATAGTGTAATAACAGTCATTTCTTTGTCAGTATTTTGCACCTGGGATTTTGCTCCTGTCCTCTACATACCTATAGCAAAGGATTCATTCTCCATATATCTTCACACCTCGTACTTGGTCAGTTACTCAAATATTGGAAGATGGCAGAAGTCATTGCTGAAATAAATATCTAGCATACAAATCTAGAAAGTGCCATATTTTCCTTGAAACGTTCTGTCATTACAACAAACATTTCAGTATAGAATCTGGTCTTAATTAGACTTGCCCTGTAAATACTAGATCTATATTGCACCAATTAAAAGCTTTTTAGAAAGTATAGTAATATATATATATAATATTGATATTATTTGCRTTCACAGCAAAAACCCTTTACCAGATGAGGCACAAGATCCAAAGGTTAGTATACTGTATGCTGTCTGCCATACTATCTGTTTGGCTGACTGTCTGATGGTCTGTCTGTATGTCATACTGTTTGTCTGACTGTCTGTCTGTCTTTCTGTTAGCCTGCCTGTCCTGCTGTCCGWTTGACTGACTGACTGTTGCCCTGTCTGTCATACTGTACTATCTGTCTGACTTGGAGTATGTTTGTAGTGTTTAATTCACAGTTATTTAAATAATAACCAAATTTCTTTTCTTTTTGAACAGATGATCGCTCATGAGAGACTTAGGATAATAAAATGGGTTAAAATGACCAAACACTGGGACAAGTATATTAGAGGAGAGAAGGTATTAGATAATAAAATCCACTCAAAATACCAATGCTTTAGTTAAATATTTACTCAACTTTGTTTTGAATCGCTGGGTTTACATTAAAATGTTGTATACCTTTCTGTATCATAGTTTAGAAAGAGAATATATAAAGGCATTCCTAATTCGTTACGTGGAGAGACGTGGAAAAAGTTACTCGGAGTCGATAAGATCCCAAATAGAAATGAAACTTACGAGGTATGTGTTGATAGCAATTTGGCTATGTTATGATTAATAATCATTTATTCATTTACCTCTGTTCATATACATACTGTACAAGTTTAAATATATTTTCCTTATTGGAACTCCTGATGTAGCACGATGTTCAAATCATTTATTGGCTGAGAATTTTAATTTTTCTTTACAGTCAATGAAAAGAATTGCAAGATTACAGTCACCAGACATCAGACAAATAGATCTGGATGTCAACAGAACATATCGAGATCATATCATGTTTAGAGAAAGATTTGGAATTAAGTAAGTTAATAGGATAGAGAGTAATACTATTTTAACCCATAGTTTGCAGTGCCTGATGGGAAGGAATGGTGGAATATACTGTCAAATATACAGCAGCTTTCTTGCATTTTGATTGGATGTATTTTCAATGGTGTACAATAAAATATTTTACGTGTGCAGCAAGGCTATCGTGGCTGTTGTTTTATATTTCTAGTGTATTATGTATGTAATATTTTTTTATTCTTTTGTCTTCTCAGACAGCAATCTTTATTTCATGTACTTGCTGCTTATTCTATGTATAATGTGGTAAGTTACCCTGATTCCATGCCATGATAATGGTCAGTTAACACTGCAGCTTACTCTCGAATAACAAGAAAGATATAGCAACTCTGCTCCCCTGACCCCAGAAGGGAGAGGCATGTGAGAGAGAAATGCTGCTATGTCCTCCATACAGTATTCCCCTAAGCTAAATGTTATTGTATAATTAATTTTCATATTATTTTAAAATTTATTAATTACAGGAAGTTGGTTACTGTCAGGGAATGAGTGGTATTGCAGCCTTGTTATTGATGTATTTGAATGAAGAGGTATTCTCATAACACTACTTTGCCATAAAAAATGTATTGCTTTATTATTATTATTATTTTATTATTTTATTWTATTTTATTATATTATGCATAATACTGATGATGATGGTGATAATGGTGGTGATTAGGATGATTATGATAATTGTGGTGGTGATGATTATTATACATAATGCTGCTGTTGATAATCATATTAAAGACAGTTGGTGTTGATAATGATAATATTGATAAGGTAGACTTGTGCTTATTGATTTTCAACAATACATATCATTGATGTAAGAATTACATAGATCTATATCAGCCACATTATATTGATCACATTTATTATTAATATAGAATATGCCTGTGTTCAAACGTATGAGTTATCTATTTCAGGATGCGTTCTGGGCTTTGTCAGTTTTGCTAACAGGAAGGAAACACAGCATGCATGGTAAGATAGTGATAATTATCATACATAATTGAACATCTAACAGCAGAATAAAGCTTACTCAAGATAAAACTGTTTTGTCCATAGGACTTTTTATCCCTGGTTTTCCAAAACTGCTGCGATTTCAGGAACACCATGACAAAATACTTAAAAAACTGTCTCCAAGATTATTTAAGCATTTGGTAAGAGAGAGGTTATTTTTAACATCATTAGTATTTACCCCTACCTTTTCATAATCACCCCACCCAGTTAGCTACATGTAAGTTGGTCGAGCATTAGACTTTGAAGCCGAAGGTCATGGGCTCGAGCCCAAGCCAGAACAACACTCAGGGTCTTAAAATAACTGAGGGGAAAGTGCTGCCATTGTAATTACATCTGTAAATGGGATTCTGTATCTTCAACTGCAAGTTCATTGTTTTTTTGTTTCATTTTTAGGAAAGAGAAGGTTGCCATACAACGCTATATACATTGAAATGGTTTATGCAATGTTTCCTGGACAGAGTGAGTAAAGATGTTCAACATAATTTCCAAATAAATGACTTCCAACTCTAACCTTTCCATGTTTCCTGTTTTCTCAGCTTCCTTTTTCACTGACGCTTCGAGTGTATGATATTTTTATGCTGGAAGGAGACCGGATCTTGACAGCCATGGCTTACAATATTATGAAGATGCACAAAAGTAGGTTGTCAACTTTCACCACACAAAGCACAATTTAGTATTTCAGTTTGATAAGCGACAGGATAACCTTAGGGAAAATACATAARAAAACAAAGGCACAAACAAATGTTTTACTGGTTTGGATTTTTTCTTCACTTGTTCATGAGAACAAATATCTACTACCCTCAATTAAGAGAGAAACCCAACAAGATCTTCTCGCATCATGCAAGTCAGAGAATCAAACAGGACAACAATTTCTATAGTGCTCTAGAGATTTTTGTGTTTCATTGTATATGTGAGAGAATCCTATAATTTAACTTACATTTCTTCCTCCATTAGTTGGTGTACCATAATCTAAAGGATTATATTTTTCATTACAGAAATCTTTATGAAGATGAATCTTGAAGAGGTTGTCCAATTCTTACAAGAACAGATGCATCTTTACCCATATGATGATGATGAAGTGATTGAGCTATTGCAGTCATCAATGTTTGAACTGAAGAAAATTGGACTGGACATTCCTCCTCCACCTAAGAAAGAGGAAATACCTCAGTTACCTCCCGGTTTTGCATTAAAACGAGGTACATACCAAACTGCTTCTGCACGTGCACGGAAAAATAAAGAGAAAGACAAGATCATCACAGTACCATTAGCTCGGCCACCTTCGCCTGAATCTCCTGTTAGAATATCCCCAATTCGAGGGCTACCAACTCGACCTGATAGTCCAAACTACAGTGAGAGTGAGATGTCGATGATGTCAATGTCAACAGTTAATGATACACCTATTATGAACAGAAGTCCAACGTCAACTGTTATGGAAGCAGAGAGACCAAGGTTATCAAGTATAGATCTCGATACACGGCCCTTACAGACAAGGAACAGCTTCAGTCGAAGGGAACAGTATTCGGAACATCGTAGAAGCGATGGAGCTGAGATGAACGATGTGGGATATAATACAATACCATCTAAGCTCTCATACCACTCTGAAAGTGTTCTTATCAAGAAAGATGGTACCTCCACACATACTCAGATATCTCAGAGATACAGCCAATCAGCAAAGCCCATGTCAACGTTTCGACCAATCAATGGTGACATTCATGCTCTGAACTATAGTGCACCCAAGCCTGTAGGGTCACCTGTGTGGAGGACTCGACCTGAAGTGGACAACTCCTACCAGGTCTCTTTTACTTTCATCTAGATACAGAACTTAAAGATTGCCTTATATGGAAGTCATACTGGACATATGGCTTATTAGCCAATCAGAACCCTAGAAATTTGTCGAATGTAAAACATATTGGACATTTTATAAATAGAAATAATTTTGAACAGCTTTCAAAGGAAAAATTAACAAAATAATAAGAACATTAAAATTCAGCACCCAGATAGGATAAAAGATAAAATAAAAGCAACAGTCTTGTAAGAATTAAGGATATTTTTTTAAAAAAAAGAGAATTTCATATTTTTATTTCAATATTTTTGCTTGCTAAATCATTCAGTGTAATTCTGAAAAATTCTTAGATGGAAATAATGAAAAAAGAATACATAATCTTGAAAACACAAAAAAAAWTTTGGTTTTATATGGCTTTCACCATACGTGTCTTAGCTAATTTTAATTTTTACTTCGTATTTTCTCCTCTAATGTCTGCACTACTGCATCTAACTTCTCCTGCACCTCTTCCATATTTGGCAAAATTTAAGTACTGTGCACTTATCATATTGCATAATATTAATAATTATAATTATATTAACTTAGTTAACAACTGCGCTAATAGCAACTATTTTGAGCCTGCATGCAGAGTAGACGAAATACTAATAGACAATGTCCCAGATTCACAAGTACATTCAAAAGTACCGCAAGCTTGCTCAGATCTGAAAATGGGGAATTTTCGGGTAAGATCTCATATGGGCTATCAAAACTTTGAATTATGTCACTGAAAGACTTTTTTTTGTAGCTGGATTATATTTTTTGAAAAAATATTACTCACTTCAGACAGAAACTTTTTTTGAAGGATTGTAGAAGTTGAATACAACTGTATGGTTTCCAAAGGTTTCTCATGGACACTGCCCAAAAATGCCTCATTTTCATATCAGCACTTGCCATATTTATGAAAGCACTTGCGCATCTCGGAAACCGTCCATTGAAATATTGCACTTCCTTTAAAGTGCATATGACACGAAAACATTTTAATGTTAAAAATGTGTATTTTATTGGCATGAATAAGAATATCACAGTTAAATTTGTTTCAAAAACGTATTTCTCTAGAAATTCAAGAAAATTTAGCACAWGTTGTGACGTCATTTTGTTTACAAGTCTCCAGATTTAGTTGCAAATACACGAAATTTGTTTGAATGCAGAATCTTAATTTCGGGTAGTACACTTTTCAGTTTCCCACCATTTGAAGAGTATTTCGTAAGCTATCAAATGAAGCTGAATAGAATATGCCTTTTGTTGTTATTTTATAAGAATTACAATTTATGTTTAGTGCATTTCTACCGAATCTAGAGTACGTGTCAACAAAATGACGTCACAAATTGGGCTTAATTTTCTCAAATATCTCAAGAAATAAGCTTTTGAAACAAATTTTATTACGACATATTTATTATTATTAACAAACTATACATTTTAAACGATGAAATGTTTTCGTGTCATATACACTTTAATAAATATATTTTATGTGACTCTCGTACAAAATCAAAACCATCATAGTTTTGAGAACATAAGTAATAAATTTAATGGTAAATTAATTATTATTGTTTATAGATTAATATTATTTAATACAAGAAAGATAGCATGTTTAATTATAATCAGTCAGTTTCAAAGACCTATCCTCCCTGGATTCCATGGTTCTTTGTCATTTTGTTCTCACAAGAAGGGTTGTGCACYGAATGGAAGGGAGGAAAAGGGGAATCAGATTTCATTGGAATGCATGCATTTTCAATTATTCGTTGGTTCAATGATTGTTTAAAATTCAACTATAGGAGGGCAACTACCCGTTACATCAAAAACTGAAGATCAGGGTGGAAAAAGGCTTGTCATTGTAAATTAGAACGTTGCTAAAAAAAATTGAGAAGTTTTTAACCAAAAACTTTTTCTGTTATGAGTTGCCTGTAGCTTTGACATGAAGCTAATGCAATAAATATGTTGCAATTACCCATCAAAACTGTGAAACTGGAAATTGCATTTCCCCAAGAGCCTAAATTGAATAATTTTCATTGGGTGGGGCCATTCCCCAGGACCACCCAGATTAGCTCCTGCCCCTCCCACTGAATCATATGCTCCTTGGTCATGCCTATATATATATACTGGCTGATCACCATCTGAACGTCAAACATTCCTAACAGTGAGATTTTGACTTACTTTCTCTAGGAACGAAGAAAAGAAAGCAGCTCAATTTCACGAGGAAGAGCAGACAGTCGGAATAGTGTCAACAGTGTGTCAAGTCAACTAAGCAATGCTAGTTACCAGAATATGCAGTGGGAAACTTCTAAAGCAAGATTGCAGTATGAAGTGACTGAACTCTAGTGTTTGATAACGTGACAATATACCATACACACTGGTTTGGTCTACACCTACTAGGCTGCACAGTATATGCTGGTGCAACAACTGGAAGTACTCAACAGTACCTTGAGTCAAAACTACTAATATCATATGATATTCGTACTTGGTCTCATACCTCAGTTATGCACTGGCATAAGCTCTTGTATGCTCATTTAATTCAGTCATTGGTCCAGAAGGAGCCTTTTAATCTTATGCATAAATTGAGTATGCTATATTTTCCATTTCAAGACTCCTGCTTTTAGTGTTTATGGTGCTCTACATCCTCCTTTTGTGGTTTTTAGAATGACCACAGTTCTTGTATCAAAGTTTAGTCCCAACGATGTTTATCAGTGGAAGGTACAATCTAGAAATTATTAATAGCTTATGCGCCTAAAGGATTAAATAACTTTAAGAAATGAGTATATAATATGTAATTATATTGACAAGTTTGATGATTCTTGAGAGAGCATTGAGAAACCTTATGTACCCCAAAATAGGTGTAGCCATGTATATTATACATGGAAAGGACCATGAATATTGCAGATCAACCAAGAAAAACTATCTGCTTGGAATGAAAACAATACAAACTTTTGTGTGGACATATTGAATATAGACATCCTTTTAATGGAAATAATAGTCGTTGAATCAAATTTAGTGCCTCTATCCTGACAGGAGCAAAAGTTAATTGGGGCTTGGCTGGAATTCTACTATGGAATTCCTGGTTGTGTTTCATGTTCTCTTGTTCAGGGGTCCAATAGTGAAGAGTAGTGGGGAAGAAAAATGGCATTAGGCACACTGTCAATTTGAATAGACCTCTTGGGGATAATGTTTTGTCATTTAGTGTTAATCAATTATTGTTATCTTGAGAATAAGATTCTTCACTTGTATCTTCTTTTCTGCAACTGCTAAACAAAGAAATGTTACTCAAGAGAATGCCGTAAAAAATGGGAAAACATTACACCCAAGGTAAATGGTCTATTAAGTGGTCCTGGTTTGGTAAATGTTGCTTCTGAGGACCTCAAGATTCCATGTTGCATCACAAAGCTTTGTAGTACCATCACTCATGTGATGTCTAAGATGTAACAAAGGGCATATATGGTGTATTATATTGACTCTATGATTGTAATTATAAACTTGCCCCGCCCTTATAGATAATTTAAGAAATTAATTTAGGTATAAAGCTAAGAGAAGGATATTGGAAACGACTTCATGTTTCTTGCTCAGGAAAAAGTATTATACTTTGCTGTTAACATAAGTATAAAGTCTGCAAGTCTGCAGATAGTAAAGCAAAAATATTGACTACTCTTAGACATAATGAACTTAATCTTAGAACCATGTTTATAAAGATAATAAAAATTAATAGCGAAAGTGGATACTGAATGAATTTAAACTGAGAAAGAAGAGATGGCTTTTAATTGTACATTTCATCTATTTATCAATTTGAAATTATATTCCTGCCCTTTACTAATCATGCCGCACACCTTTTATAACTCGTTAGGACACTCTCATAAGAACCGTTCATTCTACTTGCCCAGCATGGAATTATGTTTTATTTTATTTTATTTATTTTTTCTTCAATTGCTTTTTTTTTTTTTTTTTTTTGCTTTGGTTTCTTTACTCTGGTCTTGGCCAGCTAATCGTTAACGTAGGGAATAAGTTCGTCTCTTAGTGACGAGAATGTGCTTGACAACAGTGCTTTTGAACTTAAAAGCAACTTAGTGCTACGACGTTAATTGCGTCTGCGATCACAAAAGCCATTACGTATTGTGCGCTAATTGTCTTGTTAGTAGATAACGAGTGCGCGTAAATGCGAAAAAATGGAAGAAAATCGTTATCTTGTTCGATAATTGATATTGCGTCCTTAATCGCCAAAAGAACGAGCGCGCGCGCGCTGTAAGTGCCACGGAAAAATGGAAGTCAAAATACTCTAATATGTCGGACTGTTTGCTAATTTGATGATTAATTAACAGTTACGTCATAATTCTAGAGCTTTATTAGGACAAAAAGCGCACTCAATTTGCATCTCATTTAACGGATTAACGGTGTTAATTGTGCACGCGTCGGCAGTCTTGAACACCAGAAAAGATCAGGCTGGAATAAGTTTTGAACAACACAGAGACTCGTGATCAAAGAACGAGTTTGAAAGACTTGYTTTTCGCTGCGTGGGTTTTTCTTCAGCAATGCCAAACACTGGTCAAGTTCAAGGACAAGCTTTTAAGTGCGATAAATGTCGTAGAGACTTTAAGAACGTATGGCTTCCAACCAACGTATGTTGTAGAGTTCAGCTAGACAGGGAGGGCGATGCAGCCGTCTATGCTACGCCATACTCACGACATTTCTCATCAAACTTGAAGCCAGAAAAACCAACCACTGCAAGACCGATCACGAGAAAAGTTTCTCCCAAGTCAACGAAAAACATCAAAATCCAAGGCTTGTCGGACTCAAGATTCTGTTATGTTAACTCGCTGGCTCCATTCTCTACTCTTGGTAAAGCAACATGTGGATTTTACCACACAGATAACAAAAAATTCAAAACTGGTATCCCACCATCAGATCTTGTGGCGTGGAGGTCTCGCCTCCCTTGAACGTCTTTCTCGGAGTACTTCACCAGTGTGGGTTTCTTGATCTGTGTGGAAAAAGGGTCGAGGGATCTCGTTGCTACGGGATTCCCAGGAGACGAAGGATGTAAACGAACTGCAAACAACGTACTTTGTCGTCTTTGTTAAAGGATTTTTCAATCACTTTAGAGTCAATATGTTTAAGCAAACATCTTCAGTGTGAAAACATCGGTCTGAAATTGTTTTCTTTTTGCTTGTGAACTCTCAAAATGACTTTAAAACAACAAGTGTGATGTAAACAAACCGACGAATAACCGCAAATAAAACAGTTGAAAAACTTTACAAAATTATCGAAATGAGCTTGAAAAATTGATATCCAAAACAAATTTCGTGCTGATTCAAAGAATGCAATTTAAAAGGTTTTTAAGAGTATCTGGGTCTAGCACTAACTTTTTCAATGAGTGACAAAACATCACCCTAGGGGGAAGGGGTAGACACCCGCAATGGGAAATGCAGGATAAAATCAAAAGTGGCTGCTTCCTTGAAAGCTACAATGAGAATGCTTTTCATTTTATTTCTATGGGAAGTGGACAGAAAAGTGGCCAGCGCAGGCAGTCCACCCATGGATCTGTTTTCATCCCCTCTAATAGAAATCTTAATGGGAATAGTCCATTGAAGCGAGACGAACAGTGAGCTTGCAATGATAGAGACCTTTTTTAACACCTTGGACAATATTATTGTTCACATGTCTATATCATTGCAAGCTCACCGTTTGTCTCGCTGTGATGTAAAGACACGGCTACCTTTCAAGATGGCGCAGGGAACTGTGAAGGGGTCTATTTACAAATGTAAACCTAAAATATATCAGTCTCAATTTTAAAACAAAAATACCAGCACTATTTCATACCATTGTAGAGTTTGAAGTTAAGGGGATTGAATAAACTACCCACACCCCACAGTCCCTTCACCTCTAACTTCTTTTGATTAACAAATATGATATCTGCATTGTCTGCTGAGCTGCATAATTATTTTGAAAACAATTTCAAGTTGAGACAAGTTCATCTTTTGATATTAAAGAGTTGTTATTAATACAATATTTGTTACTGGGGTAGTGACATTAAAACATATATAATATTATTGGAAGATAGTTACAAAACAATTTATTACATGCATGTTGCTTTTCAATCCTGGACAGGTGAAGATCATCAGAGGAAGGGAGGGGAGAGAATGGAAAAATGTTTAAAAGTAGAGAAAAGAAATTGAATAGACCCCTTGCAGTACAATGGAGTGCAGTTCAATTTGGAGGACATAACCATAGGTTTCCCATTCTCAGGAGTTTGAAATTCTTTTGTTATGTCCTCCAAATTGAGCTGCTTTGATGTCCCATGCAAGGGATTTATTGGCTGGAGTTCTACATGTACAGATAGCTGGTGCTATTATCATATAGGATAAAAAATACTTGAAGTTAACCTATAGTCCTTCATTTACAAATGAACCACTTATGGCATGGTTTGAAACACAATTATATGTGTTTTGAGGAAAGTTTTCCTTTTATCTAAACTATGTACATAAATCAGCTTGTTGTAGCATTCATAAGAAGTGTTATGTTGTCTCCCTTTAGCAGTATTCGCCCTGGAAAATGACAGACAGTATGTTTTACTATATGTACATGTAGAATAACTGTGAAATAACACCACACAGCTCACATGGAATAACCATTAAATCAATTAAAGCATGCAAGATTACTGCCAATCTTATAAAGATTCTCAAATAAGTAGTTACAGCATCTCTGGTATAAGTTTATCCTCAGAACAACCTAAGGGGGACCAGTTCAATAAAGATAAAAACGCCGGGCTAAAATTGGCTGCTTTTCAAAGGCCCAACATGATGACTAGTTTTAGCGCACCAACCAACATATGACCAGTCAATGTTATTGGTCAAGAGAACCAGCCTAAGAGAATTCTGACTGAAAGAGTGCTAATTTTGGTCAGACATTGTCAGTTGAAAGGCTATCAGTTCTAGCCGTGCATGGTAGGAAAGGCCAACAGCACAAGAAAATTACCAATACATACCCAGAGGTCTTCTTGTCTTGCTCTTAAGATGGATTTCTTCTGCTTCATCCAGTACGAGATTCATATATTCATCAAATCCCTGAAATATGATCAAAAACATCATTTATTAATCAAAAAGTAAAAAAGTGTTTTATAGAGATTTAAGTGTCCCCTCGTTTAAACACTTTGAGAAGGAAGCAGTGTCATTTTACATGGTTACTGTTGGGGTTACTGTTGCGGCGACAAAGGTCTAACTATTTGCAGATATTATTAGAGCAAAGGTAGCACTTTTACTGAGATATCTTTTAAGATCCTGAGTGTTGGCCAAGCCAGAGCAACAATGCTCATCTCTGCATCAATGTAACAGCTAATGCAACATACAATTAAGGTCTTGGTTAATGATGGTTTATTGGAAGAAGATCACTTATAACATGCAACAGTGTCGTAGTTAATTACAGCATGAATTCATGACAACTTACAATAATATGTCCCTCTATCCTCATGTTGACCTGCTCATAGAGCCAGATCTGTACTCTTGACCTCTACAACAACAAAGACATCCATTAACCGTGATATCAGAGAGAGTATAAGCTTACATACAAGTGCATTCATACTTACATTCTGTAAATACCTAAAGATCAAGTTCTGTAGAAAAATAGAAGTGAAGGAAACAACAGTATCTTGAGAATCAAATACAAAGCCAAGCATTCACTGCAGATAACAATTTTAACAAAAACTCGAAAAAATTTTACTGAACACTACTCAACAACAACAAAAAAACGGGAATAAATCAATGTGAGAATGTTATTTTGCCAAAGTTATTTGGTCATATCATCTTGATAAGTTATATCTAGGTTTTTGACGGTACCATTTCAGGTAATTTCTCTGTGGTACATTGACAATTTCACAGCCACGTGCCAACAAGTCAGGCTTAAAAAAGGGCAAAAAATACCTCGAAAATGAAAATTATTAATCTAAAAAGGATACAATTGGTTGGACCATAACTTTCTGAACTTTCTGTCCTTTGTACGCCATGGTTGTGCCTTTTCTAATGTCCAAAAACTAAGTTCAAAGTTTGATAAAACTATCGACGCCTAGCTTTCAACATTCAAAATGGCGTCCAAGGAAAGCTGTTGCATTGTGGGTAAACGTTCAGAAACGTTTTTGGCGCCAAGTGGCTTATGGGAAATCTAAATCACGCCTTAGGTTTTTCCTATTTTTCTTTCTTTCTTTCTATTTACCCTTTCTTTATTTATTGTGGTGTTTTTGAAATGATATCGGATGTTTTTCGTACACTGAAAACAAGGAGGAACAAAATAGACTGATGCATTACCATTGGTCAAAGGTTTGCGTTTTTCACCAAAAAGTCTTATTTCTTTGAAATGAAATGATCTTCAAATGTTAAATATATTATTTACGCTTTTACTTAATTTTTTCTCATAATAAAAAGGATTTTCTTCTTAATATTATAAAAAAATTAACATTTGAGTCCACAATTGTTATTGTCAGCGGTAAACCCAGCTGGTTTCCCTGACAACAAACAATAAAACTTGACGGCCATTTTGTTTTGAAGTCAAGAGAAGAAAGACTTCTGTAAAATATTCCTTCTTAAAAATATTCCCACAGAAAAACTATGCCGCTAGAAGAGAAACCAAAGGCTCTTCCTCCTCCATCAATCTATGTCGAAAGGACTTTGGCAATTATAAAGCCAGATGCTGTTCATAAAAGCGACGAAATCGAGGAAATAATTTTACAACATGGCTTTACTATTTTGCAGGTTTGTCGTAGTTTGTTAATATATATTTTCTCTTTTTTAACGCTGATCTTAAAATATAACTTATTCTTCGTCCATTATGTATGAATTAAAAGTAGCAACTTCGAGGTTTTGGGCTAAAAATAATATTAGCAAAATAAGTCCTTACGTTGTGTTTCATTTTACTAGTAGAACTTTCTTATGGTTTGTAATTAAGTTATATTATAAAGCTTATGGTTGATATAATACCAACAGAAAAGAAGAGTCCATCTTACACCAGAGCAAACCAGTGACTTCTATGCTGAACACTATGGYAAGATGTTTTTTCCAAGTCTTGTTGCATACATGAGTAGTGGACCCATACTAGTCCTGATTCTTGCAAGAGAGAATGCTATCTCCTTCTGGAGGCAACTGATTGGTCCAACAAATACACAGAAAGCCCGAGATCAAGCACCAGAGAGGTACATTATAGGGTTGACATTGCTTTGAGACATTTATGAATGTTCCAGGGACGGCCGTGGTGGGAGGCAGGCGGGGGGAGGGGGCTCTAGCCTCTTCAATAATTTTGCCGCCGTGAGGCCTGCCCCCGAACCCCACTAGGTTTTCTCAACTTTGGCAGTGGTTAGCCCCCTATATCGAAATTATGCTCCTCAATCCCTGTGACTGTAGTCAATCTTTTTTGAAGAACCTCAGGTTTTCAATTTGGACCACTTTTACACACATACAATGAATTTCAATTTTCTAGAGATCTTTGAATAAGCTACACGCCATACAGCAAATTTATAGCTATACTGTACCCTATCTTACCAAAACCTAACTATGCATTGTGGTTGGATGATTTACAGTAAGCAATTTAAGCATTACAGAAAATCGTACCATGTGCAGTGCTGTAATTCTCTACTGTACCACTCATGTGAAAACAGCTTTATAAGGCATACACCTTTCAACTGTCATGTCAATTTTGATGGAGGATAAAAAATGGAAAAAAATGCTTGATCTACAATTAAGAAAGATATGTTTGTTTTTTAGCTTGAGAGCTATCTATGGTACAGATGGTACAAGAAACGCACTACATGGAAGTGATTCAATTGTAACTGCAGAAAGAGAAATCCACTTCTTCTTTGACAACTGTAAGTATACATAAATTTTGAATGATATACCTAGTAGAAGCTTTAAATATGGAGGTTAGGCCAAGGTACTTTGTTTCCCAAGCTTGAGGGCACAAATTTTCTCTATTAGAGATGACTTTAGTATGGTAAATAACTTATTTATTTTTCCCAACCCCCCCCCCCCCCCCGATTCTTAGGATACTGGATCAAAAATGTTGTTCGTTATTCACAGTGCAATTTCAAGCTTGTATTTATTGGTTGTTTTAGGTGTAGTTGAGCCTGTAGCAACAGGTCAGTCAGCAAAAGACTACTTAACAAGAGTAGTTAACCCAACACTACTCAGTGGGCTGACAGAACTTGCTAAAATGAAACCCAAAGATCCTATTGTAAGTATTTTGTTTATCCAAGCTATGATCAGCTGTTGCACATCCACTATTGTATTTGATATATGATTATTTTGTTATAGCTTTGGCTAGCTGACTGGCTGATAGAAAATAACCCCAATAAACCACGAGTTGCAGAAGAAGGATACATTGTAGAAGAACCCCAAGACTGAGTCCAATAACTAAAATAAATTGTAAATAATTTGTGTGTTCTTTGTAAATCTATTATATTCTATCCTATTAAAAGTGTCCAGTTGTATAGAAAACGCACACCCTTTTGGTAAGCTTTGAGTGTTGGGATGAAACTATTATGCATTATAAAATAACTGTTATGAATGTCGCTCTGTGATTGGTTTGGAGCGCGTGCTTTATGAGAACACATTGCACGCGTGCGCACTTTCCGTTGCTTCATTCCTATCTATTATTGTAATTTGCATTTTATAAAAGAAATAAAAAACTTGCTTGCTGTGCTGTGTGCAGTCATACAGCACTTGGGGATTGGCAGAACACTCGAGAAGTGTCCAGAAGCACTCCGCTACGCGTCGTGCTTCTCCTAACACTTCTCTCGTGTTCTGCCAACCCCAGCGTGCTTTATGACAGCACACAGCACGCGCGCGCGTTATCTATTTCTTCAACAAATTTTAGTCATTCTTTTCATGTAAAATACTTGCCTTTTAAAACTCTCTTGAAGAGAAAGACTAAAAGAAATTCACTCTCCTCTCGTGTACCTAAAACTGTTGTATGAAGATAAGTTTAGAAGGGACTACCCAATTCAACGCCCTTCTTTAAACTCATCATTCATATAAGTTCTGGCGTTGCTAACAGCGCCTCTAGAGCCCCATCGTTGCCTGTCATCTATATATGACTCTAGTTATACGATCTAATGTATATTTAAATTATTTAAGTGCGTAATGCATTTTAAAATGGAGGCGCGACAATAGCTAAATTGAGAGAGGAAAATGCGCCTACTTTTGGGGAGAAAATGAAACAAATGAAAGACAAAAATAAATTAATCACTTGTTTTCTCGAGTTTGGCAATAAAGGAAATAATTCGTCATGACGTTCTTTTAATATACAAACTTTTATATTTTTGGCATAAATACTTCGATAGATAATTTGTGATTACATGCGATAATTCTAGACCCGTCATTTAATGTCCTAGAGAAATCTGATATCAAGACTTTTTCTTCTTCGTCTTCTGAAGATGATGAACTAGTACTGTCCTCATTAGATTTCTCATTAGCTTTACGATATTCAAAATACTTCAGATTCTGTGTTTCTGGCTTGCGTCTTATTTGAGGCAAATTCAGTTGATGTCGTGCGACATGAGTAGATTTAACTAAATTACACGAGAGCAAATGCGTCTCTCTTAATCGCATAACGTCTTCGTATCGTCTTTGCGATTCCTTTAGATCGGGTCTATGGTTTTTGAGAACGCGTTTTTTGTTTTCCCAGTGTTCTCTAGCATTGAGTGGTCGTATGAGATCAGGAAAGTGTTGTTCAAAATGACCAGCCTTTGAGCCTTTAACGTTGTTTTCTTTAGAAGACACGGGAATCGAAACCAAAGGTCGGGATTCTTGAGATATCTTTGGTAACACGACTAAGGAATTCGGTTTCTTCATGTTCAACTCCAGCAAATTTTCTCGTTCTCTGTCCCTCTCTTGTTCCTTCTCTCGCAAGCGCTTTCTCGCGGAAAAAGTCGACTCCATTAAACCTTTTCCGCGGGTTGCCGCTAATCCATTTTGTTGAGATAAAGAACATCGATAAGGCGTTTCAGGGTTGATGTTATTTGTCACACATTTTCGAAGTTTTTTATCAAAGTAGAGACCACATTCTTTGTCATGTTTTTGTCGAGGTTGTCTGTCCTGTGGCTTATGCTTGATATTCTTAGCTCTAAATACATCGCTCTGACAATCCTTTGCGTTTTCCATCGTTACGTAGCACAACTCAAATATTTTTGTTTGCGAAACACTGTTCGAGCCAAGTTATATTGAACTCTACGCCATGGCCAAAGAGTGTAATCGATACACCAACAGTTTTAAAGTATATTGTTTTAACAACACTATGACACAGGCTATAAAACTCCGTGAAACTGAAGAAAATAAAAACTATTTTTCCTGATGTCGTAGTGATGTTGTTGTTTTTTTTCTAACGAGAGGAAGGATGGCAGGAAGTTGTTGGTCGTGCTGAGGTTGTCACAAATGGCGTCATCTTCCAACCTTCTATGTCAATACCATTAGTAGACTTACAACACCTTTATACCGCTAAGAACACTCGTCTTTTTTTCGTTGTCATTTTTCTATTCTTGGCTAGTAGCCAACGAAGGTAGATTATAAATGGTGCAATAAGCAAGTCTTCTTCGAATTGATATCCTTTATCGTAAGAATAGCCAATGCTGCCCTGACCTTTGGTTTCCATGGATTACGAAAAGTACACAGACATAACGCTATGTGACAAACTAGTGTTCAACGTGATAAAAAGCTGTTAATACTCTATTTAACGGCTCTAAGATTGATGTTATTTTAAAATACAACAAACGCTAGCAATGTCTGTATGCGTTAACTTCATGGGGCTTGGGTCGGTATAAATATCGTTCTTGTTCTTCTAACAATAGATAAGACATACTACATCCAATCATGACCATTTTCCATGTTTAGCAAGGTCAATAAAGACTAGTTTGCATGCTTCACATGGTTTTTAACAATAGATTTTATGATTTGTATTGACGTTCAGTGATTAAGTCATTACACTTAGTATAATCATTTTCAAAAGTGTTTGAATACGTCGATCCAGATCATTGCGCAGGTTTGACAGGAATTTTACGTGTCTAAGTTTGCCTTTGCGAATGTTCTAGATCTTGCTCATGCTAAATATTGACCCACCCTGCCCTCCCCTGACTTTGAAATCTAACTTCTCATTCGTGGGTGATTTGCCGACAGTGAAACGCGCGTATTATTTGGCCGAAACTTAAAAAAGTATAATACAGTGCGACGTAAGCAATCTATTTATTTTACACGTTAGCCTTATGAACCAGCCCCTGTCAATGTTTATATGGCATTTGAACTAAAATTTCATTTCTTTAGATGATTGTATTTTTGAGAGGATTCTAATTGCAATCATTTCCTAATTATTCCATTTTGACAAAAGAGACATATTTTGCGCAACAAAGGGCTAGTTAACGAATTTAAGCGCGCGCTTGTTGCGGTACCATCGTTATTTCTTCACGCGTGGGAAATTTAGAATATTATCATGACTTTTCTAGGCAGCACAAGACTAACGCCTAATCCCAAAATAAAACCTTGGGTGGATGTTTTAAAGGAGATCATAGAGACCATTGAAAACCAGAATGAAAGACACAACTCCATCACGATTCCTTACGGACTACAGCTCGAGAACGAATTGTGGAACCCGGAAGAACTGCGCGTTGCTATTCATGTTACTTCGAGTTCTGCAGGGGATTGCTTTTTGTCTCATAACGGAGTAGGCAAGAATAACAAGCTGAATGTATGGACTATAACAACGGCTAAAGACACAAACGTAACTAAAACTGACCTCAAAACCTTCCCAACGTCGTTCAAGTTCAAACAGTTTCTTTTTATAACGAAGCGATGGATCTACATTTCTTACAGCATGGATATGACTATTCATGTTTTCAGCGCCAAGTTTATTCCTATTTCCTCGGCTTTTGCAGGACGCACAATACTTTCCTTGGAGTATAACAAAACACGTGATGAAATTTTGGCGGGAATTGCTGGCGGGATCATGATATGGAATTTTCCTGTCAAACAAACAGATCAACTAATACCAGGTCAAATGATTGACTGCACCTTTAGCCCTGATGAATGGACGATAGATTTGAAGGTCGATCCTTTGTGGGACCAAATCGTCGTGATCTCAAAAGAAAAGATTGCAGTTTTAGAGACAATGAATTATAAATGTCAAATATCTTTTCCCAGGAACACAGAAGTATTCTTAACCTCGTGTGTCCTATATAATCCAATGAACTATTTTATCGTTGGAGATCAAAGTGGTATGATAAAAGTCATGAGCTCCTCGCTTGCAAGTCTACCACAGGTCGCCCAATTCCTAGGTTAGTTAAACCGTTTGCTTGTTTATTGGCCTGCACTAAGCGCATGCACATAAGGTGGCTGCAAATTATTGTGTATTTTTGGCCACATTTCTAACTTAATCAGTTCTGCCCCATCTACGGTCTAGGGGCCGACTAACCTCTCCCTTAGGCTTCGGTCGAGCTTCCTGATCAGTCTGTAAATCTCTGGATAGCGGCGTCGGGGTCGAAATCTCCGGCGTAGCCGTAAATGCTTCGCGCTGCCATACGACGGTTCAGCACTCGATGTCTGGAAGTATGGTCATTTTTTATTGTTAATCAATAATGATAATTACAATCCCGAAAAACTAGTGCGTGGGTTCTTGCTATCATGCTTTTTGTGCTTTCGTTTGTCACTACATGCATTCTAAATGAGAGTTTTTCACAAATACAAATAGAAAATAGTACAGTAGTATCGAGTTGAAAAGATAAACACTGCGACACAGTTTCTCATTTAAAGCATACTAACCTTACTCGTACCAGGCCACTGCGATGCCATCACAAGCCTGGTTACTCATCTCCACGAGCCACTACTTATCTCCGGGTCACGTGACAAGACCATACGCATCTGGAACTTTGATACTTTTACACAGACTTATTGTCTGCAAACAGGAGAGGAAATCCTGCATTTGGATCTGATCAGCTCCAGTAAGCTGTATTATAGATCAAAACACAGCATTAAGGTTTGGCACATGAACCTTTTCCATAACCTTTTCGCAACTTTGAGTTCCAAGATTATCAGGATAGTACGTGTGGAAAGCCCCGAGTACCCGGCAAGAATCATCGTACATTCTATAGACGGTGGGATACGGCTGATATCTCCGGTGACCGGATGTCAATTGGCGGCAATGCTTCCGATCACGACTCTCGGTTCGTCTATCGTGGACGTATGCCATGATCGACGAAAAGAACTTCTTTATATTGTGCTCGATAATCGAGAAGTGCTGGTGTTTGAGAGTGATTCTAACCCATGCTGGTGAGTCACTGAATCAAGTGAGATATAGACTGGTAACGAGCTCGTTGTGCTTGGGATTGTGGGATTAAAGTTTAGAATGGGTTCAGATAATTATTACCGACAATCCCATGCACTACGTCATGGGCCAATCACAGGCGCACGAGATTATTGCTCGTCTAATCGGAATGTTATGACATGACTTCGCCGCTACTCATGCGCAGTAGTCCTCTGTCTATTTTTTTTTATATTTTTATTTTTAATAAAGATTACTTGCATCTTTCCTTTTGATATTAATTTAGTGCCAGTCAGCTTTGGCAGGCCGAGTACACAGATGAAGGTGTCTGTAGTATTGCTCTACTGAACGCCGAGAATGCACTAGGAGAGGAGGACTTGGAACTAGAGTTTGGGCTCCTGTTTGCTGGGCATTACAACGGACAGATTTCACTGCTGGATGGACATGGTAATAGATTTTGAGCGCAATGTCTTCCCCTTTAAGACTACGTACGAGTTATTTTCTTGAGAAAAAAAATCATCGTTTGTTTAAGTGGTATCCATATTTATGTTTCTGCTCATGCGCAAGAGTTAATAAAAATAATAACTCTCTAGAGAATGACACGTGGTCTGAATGGGTAAATGTATACGCCAGTACAAAAGAAATAATACTCAGTCAAGGGAATATCACGAGGTCTGTGTTATGCATATAGAACAGTAAATTGGCTGAAAAAATTGTAAATGGGTTTATGTTTAATACGAAAATAATAATAAATTAATAACATGAGCTATGGTGGAATGAAATATCGATACAAAGAATTTAAACCTAAGTTAAAATAAAATAAAGTAGATATTTTTGTTTTTTGTTTTGAAACAGGAGTTGAAATGAAGAAAAATTTTCAAGCTCACCAAGGACAAATCATCCGTCTGTGCTCCTCTTATGGTCACAACGTACCAAATGACACGCTAGAAGCACGTGATCATCTCGTGTCACTTGGTAAAGACAGCGTGATACGCGTGTGGGTGGTGCGTCACGTGGTACAGATGACCATAAGAATCGAGTTGAAGTGTGAAGTCCGTTTGCTGTCCATACCGACTGATATTGCTATGATAGGGAACATCTTGTGTTTGGCTATGAGTGATTTTAGAGTTGTGATGGCCAGGTAATAGTTAGTTAAATAGATAGAACACGTTGGTGCATGAAGCTAAAGAAGCGTCTCGTGTTTTCCTTTCCCAGCGTCACGAGCTCTCCACCAGCTAGCATCTCAGTCTTCAGCCAGTTGCTTTAAAGTGTATATGACACGAAAACATTTCATCGTTTAAAATGTATAGTTTGTTAGTAATAATAAATATATCGTAATGAAATTCGTTTCAAAAGCTTATTTCTTGAGATATGTGAGAAAGTTAAGCCCAATTTGTGACGTCATTTTGTTGACACGTACTCTAGATTCAGTAGTAATGCATTAAATATAGATTGTAATTCGTATAAAATAACAACAAAAGGCATATTTTATTCAACTTCATTTGATAGCTTACGTAGTACTCTTCAAATGTTGGGAAACTGAAAAGTGTACTACATGAAATTAAGATTCTACATTCAAACATATTTCGTGTATTTGCAACTAAATCTGGAGACTTGTAAACAAAATGACGTCACAACTTGTGCTAAATTTTCTTGAATTTCTAGAGAAATACGTTTTTGAAACAAATTTAACTGTGATATTCTTATTAATGCCAATAGAATACACATTTTTAACATTAATTTTTTTTTGTGTCATATGCACTTTAATGAGTATTAGCAAATTGTTTTATGGGATTTTCATAGAACCTCTTTCCATCCCAGTCATATAAATGATATTAGGAAAAGTCACATACTGGTGACATACTGTGTTATTGATATCTTCAGGGTGAAAGTGAAATCTAAAGGGATTTTTACAAAGGACAAGCCTTATGATTTTTTGTTTCATTCAAAAGATGAAGGCCATACAGCAGCCATCAATGGGGTAAGAAAACTCATATGGGTTTCTCATAAGACATAGAGTGCAAATACAAAGGTATATATATATATATATATATATATATATATAGTTATATAAGGAAAAAGGATAAGGATAGAAATGGAAAGTAAGAAATAAAAAAGAAATGAAGCTAGCAAAAAGCAAAGAAAAAAAAGAATCATATTCAAGTTAGATTAACATACTGCTTACCCTTTCATTCACTGACATTTTTTTCTCCTTCAGCTCTCAAGCTGTCCACACTTGAAGCTCTTCGCTACGTCCAGTGAAGATCAAAGCATAAAGCTCTGGAACATCAAAAATCAACTCGTTAGGGAGCTAAACTTTGACGACACCCTTTGTGGAGTGTGTTTCGCTAACCACCGTGGCGATCTTTTAGTAGGTTTCCAATCTCATATCAGTCTAGTTATTTTAACCAATTACCTACCAGGGACATATCTGGAAAGGGTATCTTCTATGCACTTTGAAAACGACTCAGTTGAACGTTACGTTCACTTTGATGATCATTTGCAATTTTGGTACGACCCGAAACTTGTGCCGACATTACCGATGGACTTGTCCCAACGGCGACCAGTACTACCGCCCGAGCAAACACCCCAGCCATGGGAAGAGGTAAGGTTACTGTAAGACTACTGGCTTATAACTACTTATAGGAGAACAGACAGGCAGAGCGATAGAAAGACAAAAATAGAAACTCATGAGTGATTTACGTTTTGAGAATAAATTTGCACGGCGTCCCTTTCCAGGAATCTGAATCAGGTTCAGAAGACATATTGATCCCCGTTGTTGAAGATGATGGATTAAACTGGTTGCGCAATGCCTCTCAACGCGTCAACGTGACATCACGTGCGTCCATGTCGTCACGCCTTTCTGTTATGTCACGTGGTGATCAAGAAGAAGGAAGACTGACGTCATCAGCACTATTTGGATCAAAAGCAAGCAGTTTGATGGACGCCCAGGGAAAAAATCTTCATGATCTTGAGAGCGTGGTAAGTACTCTGTTCTCGAGCATATTTGATCGTGATAGCCCTCTTCCCCTTCGTATATATGTAAATTATCCATTTCAGACCACGTGATATTTCCTTGAGAATTGTTCTTTTATGACGAACATGTGAAAATATTTACACATGAAAGAATCAACTCCCAAGAGTGGAGTTACATGATGTGAATTGGCAGAACCCATTGAAAACTGATTTGTCTTTCAACTGTGTAACCCGCGAGTTGCGACTAAAAGATTAATGTTAATTAATTACTAATTATTATATATTATTTTATATATATATATATAATTATTATTATATATATTGAGATCTTTTCCTATTTCTCGGCTTTACCTGCAGCTTTCACTTTTAAGAACAAGTCATCTGGGAGATAATCTATCCAGGACCAGTCTAAAAGACCTTGTAAGGTCACGTTACGAGCAGAAAGCATTGTTGCTACCTCCACATTACTGGCCTTGTGCTCCTGATTGCTTTATACCCAACTCTGTCATTAGGAAATATATCAAGGTTAGAGGACCTCCTGCTCACATGATACCAAGGCTCATCAGACCTGAAAAACAGATTAAAAAGAAGAAAGAAAGAAAAACGTCGGCTGATACAATGGAATCTAACAAGAAAGGTTAGGACTATTGAAAATGATTGAAATAGGCAACCCATGCCATGCCATGCAATCCTACACATCTAATCTTCCCATCCCAAGCCATCCATCCTATACATCAATTCATCTGATCCCATCCCATTCCTCTCAATCCTATACACCCATTCATCCCATTTCTTGCCAACCTTTCCAGTCATGCATTTGATCTATTTATCTATTATTTTCATAAAAAGCCAATACATTTGCACTTTCCAGCTGTTCGAAGGAAAATCGCCTCGAGCAAGAAGACCAGACCAGTACGAAAAGCACCATCAAAACCAGAAGCCTTGCCAGATGAAGGACTCAAAAAAGTTGAATCCATGCCTCTCTCTTCCTTATCAAGCCCAGCCGGTGCTCGTGCCGAGCTGAGACGAAGAAGACGAACCTTGCATGCTAGGTTGGTTATATGGGTGACAAGGGTGTCTTGGGTGGCAATGGTCGGCAACAGATGGCAATGGTTGGCAATTGATGTAATAGGGACATGGGTAACAATAGGTGGTATGGTTTGTATGGGTAGCATGGGTAGCATAGGTAGCATGGGTAGCATGGGTAGCAGGGGTAGCATGGGTAGCATGTGTAGCATGGGTAGCATGGGTAGCATAGGTAGCATAGGTAGCATTGGTGGCATGGGTGGCATGGGT
>NW_022259759.1:108290-143878 GCF_009602425.1 Actinia tenebrosa
GAGGAGGAGGAGGAGGAGGAGGAGGAAATTAAGATCGATGGTAAACAGTACCAGTCTCGATCGACTACAGCTGAAAATGGAAACACTACATTCAGCCTTATACTCACCTTGCACGGTGGACAGCCTTGAAGCTGTATTAATAACAATCATGGTTGTTAAATTCACTGCTAGCTAACTAGAAAATAAACTCAATGACTGCTCACTGACCACACTGTGCTCTCCAGTATAAACTCTGAGCTGTTTTCGTACGTATAAATTATATATATATATATATATATTGTCGTCCATGACTGATTTCAAAGCTTTCAGATATGCATGATTTGTATCCAGTCGTGAGTCTGGAAAATTCGCGCCATTTGAATAGCTGGTTGAAAAACTCTAGAGTTCTCTTTATTTATAGTTTTGATAAAGATGGGGTCCCGAATTATTGCATAATTGGCCCGCTTATTGTTTCGAGATTTGCAGTGTAACATAAAACTTGCTACATAAAACTGATGGCACATTTCAGTTGCTCCTTATTAACGGATTTTGAAAAGTAACCAACAGTTGCACGAGGAAAGTAAAGGGATGGAAAAATAAGAGTGAAAGAAACAGACAAGTGAAGAAAAAAAACAAGAAATGGGAGGGAAAAAGATAACGGAAAGAAAGGAAAGAAAAGAAAAATGAAACAAAACGAAAAAGATGAAAATGAAAATCAAAAAGAAGAAATGACAGAGTAATGTGTTTAGTTCTGAACCTACTATTTCTATAAACTATATCAGTGCAGTCAGTTGTTATAATTAAATATGCGCATAGATTAACAAGCATCTTGTCCAGTGACCTATGACGCACAACACGTCAACAGATTATAGCCTTACTGTATATGCGACGTATTCTTTTATCAAACTATGAGTTTTTCATTATTGAAACAAACTTTCATGTTCTCATGATACAAAAGAAACACAGCCGCGAAGTAAAGAACTGAAATATCCGAACGAAAATATTAAACCGTCTCAAATGACAATAAAAACTTAACTAAAAACTTGAAATAAACTTTGAAAAAGTTATAGTTGTTTTGAAACATTGAGCTCTGAATCTCCGATAGATTTTTGGAATTGAACAGATAAAGTTTTAGTAAAAGTTTTAAGGTGTAATTAAGGCGATAGCCAATAAATTTTAAACTCCATTTTGGCTGAAAATTCGTTGTACTCATTTTGTGGGATTAAATAGCTTTAGAGTCATTGGGCTATCAAAACAATGTCGAGAACTTTCTAAAGGTTTTGCCCTCACAACACGATAAAGTCATTCTTTGAAGAGCTACTTTTACAATCATTCGTTAGAGTTAGTCACAGTCTGTCGCTCGGTAGAGTTTAAAACACGGCATTTTCAAAAGAGCAATCTAAAGGTATGTAAGCCAGCGAGGCCATCAGTTTTGAGATTTTGCTCAAAATTCCTAAATATGTTGATACAATTTGGATAGAATATGGTCATAGTGATTGGTCAAACACCAAGCAAAAGTGTCCTAAACACTTTGAATTGATTTTACTGCTCAAAATAGGGTTCAACATACCTGGACGCGTCAGTACTCTAGCTTGTTTTTCTGTGTCCTCTGGTTCATGAGCAATGATTTGCATACGATGTGCTTGCATAGTTTCAGACACCCCTAAACACTTTACCCCATATAAAGAATACTACACTGCACATTTAATACATGTTATAGTGAGTAACAACTCGTCAAAGACAGTATCACAGTTCTTTCGTCAAATGTTTGAAAGTAATGTTCGCCGCCATCTTATATGCATTATGCAAAGCTCAGTCAACTGGAGTGAGAGCGTCGCAGCGAAATATTTTGTTCAAACAATAGGTTATTCAAAGTTGACAACCAGATAAAAGGACAGCGACTTTATTTGTTTTCAATGTACTGTGGATCTGCGCATGATTAGGATTTTGGCAAAAAAGTGCGGCACTGATATATTACGGTGCGGCGGTACTAGTCTACCGTGGCCAACAAAATACAACTGATTATTGTTGAAACTGGTTAATTTAAACGTGTCAAGTGGTCTTAAAATAACTGAGGACAAAGTGCTTTCTTTGTAATTATTACATCCACAAATGGTTAGACTTTACAGTGGCTCAGGGCTCGGATGACCTCTCTCCACACTTCATCATTCCTAGCGCATATCGGAGAGGGACGTAAAAATACCACTAAGGACGTAAAGAAACCCTCAACCCTCACAACTCAATGTAAAGCACCCATTGATTACATCAATATAGAAAGGGCGCTAAATAAATTAATGTTCACGAAGTTGCACGTAAGACTACATGAAAAAACGTCACGTTTATACCTAATAAAATGAATGGAACTAAAAAGCCGCCATCATGTTCCTAAAAAAATACAAAGCCAAAACATCCCAAATGAATCTTTCGCAGGTGTTGTATTTAATAAAGCAATTTGTCAAAGAGAAAACAAGATCGTAGGACAGTTTAAATGCCATCATAAATTTCGAACAAGGCTACAGTAACAGAGACGAAGGGTCAAGAGATGCTAACGAGACATCATATATGCCGGTATGTCAACTCTGTTTCCAAAACCAAGCGTTCAACAAAAAAATTCAAAAAATTAAAACCATTTGTAAACAGATTAGAAAAATGCGATATGCATTGTCATTTTTTCGTTAATTTCGGTATATATACTTTTAGGTAGATGAAAAACATATGTATTTAGTGATTTTATATGTTCAGTGATGAATATAATGTACGAAGGGTAGTTCTATACCTGTAGAAGACCGATCATCACGGCTAGGCGCAAGGGAGTATTTTCTCAAATATGCTGGAGTAGATTGAAGTCCAATTCCCGAAGCAGAATGCATCGAATCAAACCACAAAGTGGTTCGCGGGATCCAGAACTTTCTCTCCTTCTACAAACATTGAGTGTCTGAGCAAATCACTAAAAGTTGTCTTGCCTCGATTTGGTACATGGTATTAGGCCTACTGAGCTAGCAGCGTACCTTATCTGATCACTCACTCTTTGTAATATTAGATTCTCATCCTTTGTGGTATTGAAATTTTCCCCAAATAACATCAAGGATCAATTGTAGCTCTTAAAAAATATATTCAAACCAAAAAAGCATAGTTGAAATAATGTAAACACAGTTAAAAACTGAGGCTAGAGGCCAATTTAATAGTCTAGAGAAGTTTGAAGAAAACTGTGATTAAAATAGGTAAAAAAGAAATAATATACAAAAACGAAATGAAGAAAAAAAACATTTAAGAAAAAAAACTAAAAGTAAAAAGTATGAAAAAGAAAAAGAAACTTAAAAACGATTGCGTCGGCCGGGAATCGAACCCGGATCAACTGCTTGGAAGGCAGCTATGCTGACCATTATACCACCGACGCTCCATAAAATGTCAGATATACAAAACCCTTTATATAATAACGTTATCTATTTCAATTTCCTCTCTGTTTATATTTTTATCCAAATAGGAAATAGAGTTTAAAACCAGTTTAGCTTCTTAAATGAAATCGAAAATTTATTTTTCAAAGAATCTTCTCTCTTATTTCCAGAATTATATTCCATGGGTTCCCTGTGCTATTTATCAAACTAAATCCAATTTTCGGAATAATCATAAACAAAATCAATGCAAAACTGAGTAGAATTTAGTTTTATTTAATTTTCGAAAATTCTAATTTTAATTTTAAAAATAGGGTGTGCCGAGCTCGTTTTCGAGATAATCAGCATTTAATGGAAGCCTAAGCACGAGCTTTTTGAGTAAAAATTGCGCCACCGAAAGTGATTAGAAAAAAATTAAGATTCATAAGATAATAGGTATTTGCAGACTATATGATTGCACGAATGAAGGCTAGTCAATCCTTCTACAATAATACATGGATATTTTCGACAAAAAGACAAAGAGATACATTGATTTGTCATATTTTGTAGTTTCGGTGCTCTTAAAAAATCTCATAAAGTCGAACAAAAATCCCTACAAAAATCTATTTTTTCATGTGTTACTGATTTAAACTTTTTCTAAAATGTTGATATAACCTAGATTTTTAGGAGTTTTTTCGAATGAGCTATTAAAGAATAGAGAGTCCCGTGCAAAATTTGAGGGTTTTGCCCTGTTAAAGCTCAAAACGTGTATGGTTCTTCAATAAAATCTTGTAGATTTTTCAGCGGTTTTTGAGCGCGCGCTCATCGTGGGCTCAATTCGAACGTTCAAAAGTAGGCAGCCACCTTAACGCCTATAAACGTTATCTAGACTAATCATTTATGTACAGCAGACTACAAGCTATCAAAACTATGGTTTAACAACAACGGATGCTGCGGACAAGACTTACACGGACAAACCTCCTCACCACTTTCTCTCCCAAAAAGGAAGCGAAACGGCCTACGCGTACTAATCAAAACGAAGATCGCAAGGTGCCAGGAGTATAAGAAAACGAAGAAAACATTATAATATTCTAAACAAAAACAAACAACAAACTAACAATGCTAGAACCACAGGAAGCCCACATGCAATCTCGTACCCAGAGCTGAAGAAACGCAGTCTATTGCACAGGGAGCCCGGCTTGGTGATGCTAAATCGGTAAAACGATCACGTTTCATATGTTGATGACACTATGTAATAGAACACCAGTGTTTGTAACGCGTAACTTAATACCGTGATAAATTCGAATTCAAATACGTAGCGCACGCGTTAAGAAGAGAGAAAGGAGAGCTTCTCTCCTTTCTCTCTTCTTACGGGGCGTCTAACACTATTGCATTACAAGTTCTATTAGTAGTGACCGTTTGTATATGGGTGTATTGAGTTACGATTATTATGTAATGTAATCAACATATGAAACGTGATCGTTTTACCGATTTAGCATATCACCAAGCCGGGCTCCCTGTGGCTATTACTGATATGGATTACTTTATTTTGATATTTGGTATTTGACCTCAATCTCAGACAAAAGTGTGACTCGTTGGGTGGGTGTGTATAAACATGTATTCACTAAACAATTTACGGTTAATCATCGATGTCACAATGAACAGTTATCTAAAATCACTATAATGATTATATTAAAAGCTGCATAGCTGGTCAACTAGTTCGCTAAGTAATCAGCTATTGATCATGGCTGTTTGAGATTTCTAATTCTAGCTACAGTACCGTTGACAGGAACATGAATCATAAGCTAATAACGCGCGGATAAATTTGTGACCTAACTATGCAAGGAATTTTGGGGGCAGTTCTTGTTGTCTTTTACAAAATAATATGCCTGCATGGAAAAATTTCACGACTCAAAATATTTCTTAAATCAATTCACTTCTTTATATTTCCGCTGTAATTTTAGTAGGATTAGGTATGGTCAAATAGTCTAATCAGAGATGTGGGTTATGGTTCAACAGTTTGATTTACAGCTTTAATATCATGATATACATGTGGGTAACTCACCATTCAATAAAGACTCTCTATCCATGTCTCCTGTATTGTTAATAGAAGTCAAGCTAGCTCGCAATTCCTCACTCGGGACGCTCCAAACAAACATGACGGCAAGAGGTCGACTGAACGAACAAGTAAGATGAGTAAGTCTGCGACTATTACAATAACATTGAGGGATTATCAATCATCGGATGCCCTTTTCAGATTGATGGAAACCGGTATCACTTACAGTCACGTGTGGGGGAGAATTCTTACATGTAAATGCGCGCAAGGGGATGGGTGGAGATGGTGGATGGCTTTATGTAATATATTCCTCGTTTTCACGTAGTCTCAGGTGAAAGTATATCGAAGCTTTTATGCCTTCCATTGTCTTACGGGCTTTTCTATCATGCCGCATCCAAAACTGATTGCCAACTTTAGAAACTGGCAAAAGCATTTGTTTGTGCTTAGTAACTCTGACTGAACCAAGCCCTGCGAGAAAGCCTGAAAGTTCGTAACGAAATTCGTTGCCTAGAAGAAATAATTAAACCGGCAGACAGTTATAATTAACTGGCAGAAATGCGTTTGGCAGCTGCTCTTCACATTGATAAATGAGTCCCAGAATGTGACACAATACACCGCGCTCTTTCCAATTTTTAGTTTAACTATCCCAGTACTCGTGTTTTATTCGCGTTACTGTCAAAAAAAAAAAAAAAAAAAAAAAAAAAAAAAAAAAAAAAAAAAAAAAAAAGGCCACTTTAATTCTTTTGGATAGCTGTAAACTTTACTTTAAAGGATGGGGTCATGGTGTGAGGATGCGGGGTAGTTAGTTTTGAAGCCATTAACACACAAATTACCACGGAAAGGCAGGTGGAATGAAAATGAGGTGCGTTGCCAAGAGAAACGCTAGACATAAGTCAGTAAGCCATGTTTTGTTGTCAAGATTACAAACGTAGCTTGTTGACTTCGTTCAAGGTGCTCAATGCAATCGCCAAGTTTAACTTACTCTTCGACTGGAGTTATTAGGCAAACATTTTTTATAGGATATGATAAGTAAACACTTAAAATTTAAGCCTTGAACATTTGAAGCGAAAAAGGAGAAGTGTAATAATGAACACAAACAAGCTGGAATTAAAAGTTTTGGAAATAAAGGACGAACATCCTACACATGGGTCGAAAGTTAGGGAGCCAAGTGATCTTTCAAAGTCGACAAGAAGAAATTCTATGAGTTTTGAYGTAAGGAAGGACCCGCAAGACAAGTTCCCTGAGCAAAGACCCAATACTCCACACAACCAACCAGTTACTGTACCAATTTTTCGTAACACTGAAGACTATAGTCAGACAAAGATTACAACTTATCCAACCCCCTTGTTTAGTCTTTTTCCTCCAGTTTCACAAAATGGTGCAATTTTTGGCGAAGAAGACTCGGAATCGACTAAAAGCTGGAAGCAAGAGTACAGAAATGCAAGGTATCTTATGGATAGGCAAAAAGCTCGTTATCTTGCGCTGAGGACAGGGAGAGAGAAGGCAATATTGTGCAAAAAATGCGAAACAAAAGGAGAAAATGCACTAAGAATCGGCCGTCAAAATAGTAAGAAACAAAACAAGAGCGAAGACTGCAATAAAAAGTTTTTGATAGAAGGACATGTCGTTAAAGAGAGCGAGCCTCGCAAACATACGTTTGATACGCGCGGGATTCCTATAGAATCTTACTTCTCAAGAAATGATCATATAAAAAAGGGTTTTAAAGTGGGCTACGAGAACCGGAATAAACCCATTGCAAAAGGAAGGCGTACTTCATCAAAGATGACATTTGAAAAGCTACAGCCTTGGGTAACCCAAGATAAGAATAAAAAGCGCGGTCTAAAGGTGAAGCAAGAATGTTCTCACGGCAGCTCTAGTATGTACTTGCCACATCACTGCTAACGCAGTAGAGAAAATAAACATTAAAAAGAGTGGAGGGATATAGAGCAACATTGTCGAGTGCAAGACAATCCCTTTGATAAGACTGTGATAAAGTACAAACTAAAACAGCACTGAATAAATTTGTCAAGAGACATTAAAACAAGCATGTTACAAAAAATAGCCCTCATCTGAAATCCCAGCAGTTCACACCCATTCTATACCAGAATGCACCTTGTAAACCTCCAATGGCATTATGCATTCTAAAAGCACATGGAAAAGCAAAGTAACCAAACTGTTATTTGAAAAGACCCCCTTCACAAAGTTGGTTTCAATGTAGTGACACTTAAAGCTTGGCTTGTCAGTTTTGAGAGAACCGTTCTTTATTCTTTTCAATTTTACAACATGATGTTAATTCTAAGCCCTAGTAACCTGCCACACCCTGATAAGATTGTCTGTGTAGCCAGCAAACAGTGTCTGACCATCAGATGACCATGCAAGTGACATGCATTCTGCAGGTTGAGCCTTGCCACCCATGTTGATGATCTCTGGTTTCAGCTCATCTACTAGAGATTTACCTTCCAAATCCTACAAAAACAATTAATATAAACTAAATACAAGTGATATGCATATCCCCCCTTCCCCCTTCTCCCATATCATGAAGTCGTTTTTCATTCACAAAAATCAATTTAGTAAACATGTGAGTGTGAAAGTGGTAGGCCACTAAATAAAATAAATTACTAGTTATAGGTTACCTTGCAAATTTATGTATATTAATGATTTTTTTATTGAAGGTAGTCTATTGCACATCTACTAGAGTAAGGTCTGATTGGCTGAGAACTGTGCTATATTAGTAAACTGTGCTTTGCACATGCAACTTATGAAGTGCTAAAACAACTCAAAAAGCATGAGAAGCTCTCAGCCAGAGGTCCTGCTTCTTTTGACACTTCTTTCATGCTGTATTACTGAACAGGGCACAGAAAAAAACTAATGTTAGCATAAATAACTCACCCAGATCTTGATGGCTGGGCCTGCAGCAGCACACAGCCAGTAGCGGTTTGGACTGAAAGTCATGGCATTAAGTATATCTCCGCCACCTAGTGTGTACAGGTGCTTGCCTTCATTAAGATCCCACAGCATGGCTTGGCCATCCTACAAGAAAATAGACATCCAATGAGTACTATTCCATGCCTATGTCACTTGACCTGTTAGCTAAGTTTCTAGAGGGTCAAGGATGGTGTAGCAGTAGTGGACTCAACATCCCATGTGAGCAGAGTTTGTTATATGTACGTCTCTCCCTTGAATCTCCCTTGAATCATTGAAGTTAGCCGTGCCCTGACTTTGATGAACCCAGAGGTCATTTCAAGGAAGGTATCAATAAAATCTTAAGGGCTGGAAATAATTGTAGTGAATGGTTTTTGACTTGATTGTAGTCGTGTATTACCTTTCCACCAGATGCACACAGAGAGCCATCAGGTGAAACAGTTACACAGTTAAGGTATCCGGTGTGACCAATGTGGTTGGTCTTAAGACGGCAGTTAGTGAGATTCCAGACCTTCAATGGAAAAACACATAAAATATTGAATACAAGAGTGGATAAAAGATCAACAAGCTGTAAAAGTTAGGACCCATATTAGCATACTAGCTATTGCAGTGGATACAAGATCAACAAGCTGTAAAAGTTAGGACTGATATTAGCATACTACAATGTAACTACTGGAGTGGATACAAGATCAACAAGCTGTAAAAGTTAGGACCCATATTAGCATACTACTTCTAATTGATAATGTGACCCAAATACATGTATATATTTCTTGAGAGCCAATATCATATTTCATTATGACGTCACATGAAAACAATTATTGTTATAATTTGCTTTCTGAAGGAAAAAAATGTTTCTTTTTCACTTATGTAAAGATAAAAGTTACAACAATTGTGCCATCGCGAAGACCTGTACTGCTAGAGACAAGTAGGCCAGGTGAGTAAGGATGGTTTATAGTCTAGCAAGACAACATAACTGTATTATCAGTACACAAAGGACTGACTACAATATAGTGATGTACTTGCAAAAATATTTAGCAAAAGAGAATTGCCCTATTAAAGTTATACCTTGACTAGCTTGTCCCATCCAGCAGAGACAATGATGGGATTGCCAGTGTTAGGTGAAAACCTCACACAGGAAACCCACTCTGAGTGGCACTCATCGTGGATGGTGTACTTGCACACCCCAAGTGTGTTCCACAGTTTGATTGTCTTGTCTCTTGATCCAGACACAATCTGTCTGTTGTCAGCAGAGAATGCAACACTAAGAACATCCTTTGTGTGACCAACGAATCGTCTGGTAGTGACTCCACTGAATATACGAGGAACAGTAATAATTTAAATTAAGTCTTGTTGTTCAATTTCTTACAAATTGAATTTGAAGTACTGTATACTATTTCTGCATTAAAAAAAGTGCTTCAATGCAATGGTACTCTAATTTTGGTTAGCAGGAATGAAACAATCACCAATATGGGAATTCTCAATCAAATCAAGGGTGGTGTAGCTGTAGTGACTTTGCCTTGCACCTTTGGGGTCTAGTTTGATTCATGGACTTGGAATCACAAGTCAGTAAAGTTTGTTAAGTTTAAACCGTTTTATTCCCTCAACAGAACCTACCCAGGCTTTGTCTTCAATCAGCCCATAATACATTGCTTCTATCAATAAAATTTGAAGGCCTTAAATTAAAGGCCGAAGATGACTTACGTGTTAAGATCCCACAGACGAAGAGTGCTGTCCCAAGAACCAGAGAGGGCAAACTGCCCATCAGATGACATAACAACATCGGCTACAAAGTGGTTGTGCCCTTGAAGAGATCTCTCTGGCAGACCATAGTTTAAATCATCTCTTGTCAGCTTCCAAACGATGATCGACTTGTCTAGAAAATCCAAAAGATTTGAATTAAGCCATAAAAATCATAGGCACATGACACGATGACCATGCTAGATGTATCAGACTGGTCATTGTGTCATTATGACTGTTAAGTATCTCCAATATGGCAGCAGCTAGCATCATTTAACCCAAACTTCTGGGCACCACTATGTATCTCTGATACATTACCCCCTCAATTCAAAGTTTATTCAAGACTTTAATTCCAATTTTTATTAATACTGTCTACTATGTGTTTCAGCTATCACTGTATTATCTAGTTTTTAAGAATCAATTAAAATTAAATCTATAGAATGCAATTAACTGTGTGTCAAGATCAAATATGGCTTCATCTTCACGATGGAATATCATTTTTCAAAATAAATTATGATTTAAGCTTTCATAGAAACTTCAATTACAAGAAAAGATAGATCTTTTCTAAAAATTAGTTTATACAAGCCATATGATTATTTTAAACGGTTCGAATATTACTATATCGTAGTAGTGCTTTCTCATAAAAAGAACAACAATTCGCAAACCTACCTCGCGAACTAGACAAAATTATATCTGGAGATTGAGGATTGGTGGCAATTTGGGTTACCCATCCATTGTGGCCTTTTAGCGTTCCACGTAGAGTCAGTTGTTCGGCCATGATGACTTTATATGGCCAAGATTTTGACGGATTATAAATCCACCTAAATGTAATGCCCGACAGTACGAGGGAAAAGAGAGAGGAAGGAGCGAGGCAAGGTATTCGAGACTGGGACCGAACGGCAATTTAACTCATGGGAGGGGAGGGGGAATTTGTTTTTGGAAAAAAAAAAAAGTTCATAGGTTTTAGCAATTTTTGTTTAATGCACTTAATTTTTATGATAAGTTTAGTTCGTACTTATTATCAAATTTTTGAATGTGTAATTTAAAGGTGAAAGATCCTAACAATCCTAAAATTTAAAAATATGCCTTTTCATTTTGCTTAAGATGTAAAAGATGTAACGATGTAACAGATAAAAGTTGGCAAGAATTTCCTCATACCTACCCTAAAAAACTCAACAAATGAACTTATTATATTTCTTTTATTTCTTCAATCTTTTTTAAACTAAATTCTAGACATGAATTTAAACTTGGGAGTCCTGTGGTGTCCTTTATTTTGAGAGGGAGGGTAGGATAGTATGATTTTTGTCTTGTTCATATCGAGGCAGTAGGTACACATGTCTAAAGTGACGTGGCGACCGCCATCTTTGTTGGCAGAACTCGAAGTCTTTCTTGATCTTTCCTCCTAATTGTCCTTTACTTCTCACAGGCATACAACCATTCGAATAGGCCCTAAAGCTCAAAGTACTCTTTCTTTAGAGGTCTGAGTTCTTTGGAGTGGTTCGATCTGAACTATGTTGACAAAATTCGAAACTAAGTCAGCCCGAGTTAAAGGTAGGTTTGATCTATGTTCATTTAAGCTTGGAATATTTTATCCAACCTTGAATCTAAATCCTGATACTTCTATGTACAACAGCTATATATAAAAGGCTTTTTAGGATTTTGATATTAGGCCCATATAATCTTTCTAAATTTTGGTTGATCAATTAACTGAGAACTTGAAAATTGATCGTGCTTCTTTAGCCGGCATATTCACATTAATTTCAAGCTCGAGTCATTCCTTTGATACAGACATTTATAAAATTATTTCGTAGATCAAGTGCCATATAGTCCAAATAAACTGCACTTTTTATTTTTGGGTTGAAGTATGCAAATTCTTAAGTATTTTATAATACTTTCATTATATTTCACCAAAATAATAATCATTTGTATTGATTGTTGCAAGTCCAATCATATCATATATGAATGAATCATATTGATGGGTAGGCTGCAAAGCTCTATTTAATCTTAACTGCCCCCAAGGGAGCATAAACGCAGATGAGATGGGCCGGGAGCAAAGTAATGAACCATTGACTTGTCTCTCTCTAGGCTGAAATATAATTAAAAACAAATTACTTAGCTGTGTTTAACTGTTTTGCCTGTTTTCAGGGTTATGCTTTCACCCGAAGAGGCCATGGGTGCTTGCCAGTCTACATAATGGTGTTATACAACTATGGGATTATCGGATGTGTACACTGTTGGAGAGATTTGATGAGCATGATGGTGAGGATTTCCACTGAATTCCCATACTGATTTAACCTTAAAGCCTTAAGTTAATAGAACTTATTTTGCCCTAAATCTTCATAAAGTCACTCATTTGGGCATTGTTTCCTTGATAAGTAGTAAAAGTAATGATTATCATAATACGATTAATTTCAAGAGATTGGAATCGGGAAAATGTTAAATGCTCAAGTTGAAATACAACCCAGGGGGATACTCTTGCCCGTTTAGGGTAGGGATGTGCCACTGAGGCCTCTGAACCCTGACCCTGTTCCAGAGTAAAATCGCTGAAATTCATACCCTGTACCAGAGCAAGATCGCTGAAACTATACCCTGTTCCGGTATTGCGAAAATGGATACCCTGTTCCAGAGAGGAGAGAGCGTGATTTTATATACCCTGTCCCAGAGCGAGCACAATTTTATATACCCTGTTCCAGAAGAGTAGAATCGCTGAAAACCATACCCTGTTTGGCAGCACGTACCCATATAGCAAATATAAGGGAGTACAGTACCCCCCCCCCCCCCCCAGGAAATACAAATAGTAAAAGGCCTAATGTAATGCAATATGTTGTGTTATATATATTTAGTTAATGATTGTATTCTTTTTCCAGGTCCTGTAAGAGGAATTCATTTTCACGATGTCCAGCCACTTTTTGTGTCTGGGGGAGATGACTATAAAATCAAGGTAATCATCATCATTATTCATGGTCTTCACCAATTTATCTACAATCTTGAACAACAGTTTGTGATTTTGATAATATTTTGTTCTACTAGGTTTGGAATTATAAGCAGAAGCGCTGTCTCTTCACATTACTAGGCCATTTGGATTATATCCGAACAACTTTCTTTCACCATGTAAGTAGACAATTATAGTTTGTTCTGTCCAGACTTCATTTGTTTGATTACCCATTGAGAGTGAAGTGCTCTAAATATGCAAGAACAAGCACAACTTTGTTTTAATTTGGTTTCACTTTTTTTATAGGAATATCCTTGGATTCTCAGTTGTTCTGATGACCAAACAATTAGAATTTGGAACTGGCAGTCAAGAACATGCATATGGTAAGTATATTTATAAGAATTATCATAATTTTATTATGTTTAACACAGAATGTATTGATTGTAATCATTTGGTTGAGTTGTGTAGTCTTCATAAAGACAATCACAATGTACATTATTTATGATAATTAATTAAAATTGTGTATGTTTATTTGATGTAGTGTGTTGACAGGCCATAACCATTATGTCATGTGTGCACAATTCCATCCATCTGAAGATCTAGTGGTATCTGCTTCTCTTGATCAAACTGTCAGAGTGTGGGATATGTCAGGTAATAGTTAAATCAAATACCAAAACATCATTTACTTAATGTCATCTTCAGATCAATCTATGTACATGTGTATAGACACTAGATACAGTAGACAAAATGTCTTCTAATAAAGATGAATGTGTTCAAAAGGTTTATTATTGAAATACTTAATATAATGATTGGGGTAAGGTGAATACAGTGATTGAAGACCTAAGTTAAGATGTATGCATTACCTTTATAATTAGGTCTGCGTAAGAAGACTGTGGCTCCAGGTGCTAGTGGTTTAGATGATCATCTCAAAAGCCCAGGACATACAGACCTCTTTGGGCAGTCAGATGCCATAGTCAAGCATGTACTTGAGGTAGATTCTTTATTTAATTTTGACTGACTCTAAAAATAATGGGTGTTCAATTGTTAAATGTGATGACCAGGATCAGCATGTGACCATTCAGTAGGACTAGTCTGAGAGGTCTTTGGCAAATAGATGCCAGGTTTGGCCAGGCATAGTAACCCATTCTTATAATCTGGATTGTTGACTCTCATCAATCAACATTTAACAAAACCTAAGACTGAAGTTATTATCTTGTGTGGAGAGGGGGGAGAATAGATTGACATGCATAGAGGGGTACTATTTTAATGAATGACTGGTGTTGTTTTGTAGGGTCATGATAGAGGTGTAAACTGGGTTGCATTTCATCCCACCATGCCTCTGATAGTGTCTGGAGCAGATGATAGACAGGTCAAATTGTGGAGGATGAATGGTAAGTTATCAGTCTTCATTTCATACAAATTGGTTTGGAATTAGTTTCACTCATGTCACTTATTTGTTTTTATGGTACTTTTAGACTCCAAAGCTTGGGAAGTGGATACATGCCGTGGACACTACAACAATGTGTCATGTGTTCTTTTCCATCCAAGACAAGAACTTATGTTGAGTAAGTACACTATATCAGGGCAGTATTATACAATATATTATGTGGCTCGTTATGTTGTTCACATATAAATAGCTCACATATAGTGGCATGGATGTACATGTAAATGGTGGTCTGTACTCTCCACACAACTTTATTATGCATCAAAGAGACAAAAAACAACTGAGGAAGTAAAGAAAGCCTGGCAGTAACTATTCCCCCGTGTCTGGCTTCTACTAATGGTTTTTGCTATTCATTCCAGGTAATTCTGAGGACAAAAGCATCAGAGTTTGGGACTTGTCCAAGAGGTAAGAACTAACACAAAAATGATGATTCATAGATATTCTATGTACAAGGCAAATCCCACTAAATTAATCTTTAAAAGAGAAAATAATGGACTGAAAAAGCTATTTGATGTAAAGTCCATAGCATTAGTTTAATAAAACAGTTAGCTTTATCACAACATTCTAATTGGTTAGCTTAAAGATCAATAAGCCATTTTCCTTTTTTTTATAATCATTAAATCCGAAGTACTCATCAACTTTGCATTGAAATTATTTTGACTATAGGACTGGTGTTCAGACATTCCGAAGGGAACATGACCGTTTCTGGGCAATAGCAGCTCATCCTACTTTGAACTTATTTGCTGCTGGTATGTACACCATCTCTAAACATAATGTATCCTAATAGCCATCTACCATGCTGTATAATCTCCTACACACCCACTGACTTTATCCCTCCAATGACAGGTCATGATAGTGGCATGATTGTGTTCAAGCTTGAAAGAGAACGACCAGCTTATGCTGTACATGGAAATACTTTGTATTACGTCAAAGTAGGTGCAATAACGTTTCCTATGCTTGAAAGTTATTTGTATTGCTCATTTTCTCTTGTCATATTCCATCTTTAGGATCGTTATCTTAGGATTTATGAATTTGGTACCTCCAAAGATGTTCCAGTAATGCAGTTCAAGAAGTGAGTGATTATCATAATAAGAAAAAATGTTGTTTACTCTTCCTAAAGCCTAGCTTAAAAGTATGGCCAGTAATATTCATATGTTATATGTTGTTATTATAGGAATTCTTCACGTACCCCAGTTTATTCCTTGTCATATAATCCTGCCGAGAATTGTGTACTTGTCTGCACGGTAAGTACAGCTGTAAACATAGACTATATTAAAAGAATTGTGTCTCATACTGGTCTACATTCATTATTCTATTGTCTTGTTTGTAATATTTTCCCCCCAGAATGCAACGAATCCAGAAAACTGTGTCTATGAAGTGCATGCAGTGCCAAAGCAAATAGATAGTAGCAACCCTGAAGGTAAGGATTGAGAATGCAAATTGTGGTTGGTATTTTATATAGCAATTATTGGTTATAGCAGTGCACATTAATTATTTATTTTAGACTTATTTTATAACCATCCCTATAAGGGGCTCTTGTAAGAGGATCCCCATATACACACTATCTCTACATTCAGGATTTACAACACACAACACTCAACTCTTGATTAAATTTTAAATTGTACTTGTTCTTAGTGTCAGAGGGAAAGCGAGCAGCAGGTTTGACTGCAGTATGGGTAGCTCGTAACAGGTTTGCTGTCCTGGACAGGACTCACACCCTGCTTATCAAGAACTTGAAGAATGAAGTGACAAAGAAAGTCACTACTCCAAACTGTGACATGATCTTCTATGCTGGCACTGGAAGTCTTCTACTAAGAGATCCTGACTCCATTACATTGTTTGATGTCCAGCAAAAGAGGTAAAATTATTATTTATTAAAATTGAGAATGGTTAGGTTAGGAAAGCATGGGTAGCAAACTTGCCTCTCCCCTCTGGGGTGTGGGAATAAATTGACTTGGCATCTCATTTGAGTAGAGTTTGTTAGATCTTCGTTGATTCAAGGGTTTTACTCAGACAGGTTCTTCATAATATTGTAAAAATATAAGAGCTTTGACTGGGCTGCTTGTGCTTTCAGCCAAGAACTGTCAATGAGGATGAGCTTGTAACCACATGTTTATTATTAAGTATTGCTATATCTTAATGTGTTTTTCATCATTTCAATTCAACTACAGATCATTGGCTTCAGTTAAGATAAGCAAAGTTCGTTATGTGGTTTGGTCCCCTGATATGTCCCATGTTGCTCTTCTCAGCAAACACAGTAAGTCATGCATGTACTGTAGACTATATCAGTGTTGAAACAATGTTGCCACTATTATTTGCTAGCAATCCAGTCACACATACAAGAGGATAGAAATCTTTAGATCAATTATTCAACAAGGTCAGATGAATAGCAGGTCATAGGTAAAGTGATGGTTATTCATAGCATGAATAACGCTGCATATTTTAGTCAATTTAAATCATACTTATTTTTTGTTTCTTAAAGTCGTTGCTGTCTGCAATCGGAAACTGGAGTGTCTTAGCACAATTCATGAGAATATCCGTGTGAAGAGTGGTGCCTGGGAGGAGAGCGGTGTGTTTGTATACACTACAAGCAATCACATTAAATATGCATTAACAAATGGTGATCATGGAATCATAAGGACTTTAGATTTACCTATCTATATCACCAGAGTTAAGGTAAACATGAGTACTATAGATAACTAATCTGTTGTGGGAGGACAGGCATGAGGTGAAGTACTACCTTGGTGCTATGCTAGATCGGAGAAGCTGTTTAGATTACGTCATATGCATCATGCACACAAGTTTGTGTTTACCTATTCTAGACCGAATTTTATTTCTTTAGTATTACTTTTTTCTCTATTGGTATTGCCTGTTTGTCAACTCCTTTTAACAGTTCTGTAATATTTGCGATATTTTTATCAAATGTTTGAAACAATATGTATTACTGTAGGGAAGCAGTGTGTACTGTCTGGACAGAGAATGCAAGACCAGAGTACTGGGTATTGATCCTACGGAATTCAAGTTTAAACTGGCACTGATTCATCGTAAATATGATGAGGTAAGTCATCAGAAATCCTTTGTCCTTTACTGAGGGCGTGACCTCAGAATGTGAGATCACTGAAAGACAAGCTATGGACATCTTGCTGAGCAGGCAGCACAATAACTAACCAACCAAGTCTAACCTTGGAAGCCTTAAGAAACAAGTGATTTAGGCTACGGAGTATCAAACTAAAGACCTCTGGCTAGCAGGTAGCACAGTCCAACCAAGCCACATTAACATGGCATACTTTCTATTCATCAGGTGCTTCACATGGTCAGGAATGCCAAACTTGTTGGACAGTCCATCATTTCTTACTTACAAAAGAAAGGATATCCTGAGGTTTGTTGGAGTTGAACATACTAGACACAAATAAAAAACTTGTTGAGACTTGAATGCATTCATTTTATCAATCTTATAGGTGGCTCTTCACTTTGTAAAAGATGAGAAGACAAGATTTGGTCTTGCACTTGAGTGTGGAAACATTGAGGTATTATAATTAAAGATAATTATTTTTATGTTGTACTCACAAGTGTGTTTCACTTTTGATCTGCCAAAAACTACAAACAACTCCAGATAGTGTGTGTGAACTGGGAATGATAAAATAATGTATTCTCTTTAGGTTTTTCTGCAGATAATACATATATTATTTCAGGTTTACTCAATTATTGTATATTGTTTGTAGGTTGCATTAGACGCAGCTAAGGCCTTAGATGACAAGGCATGCTGGGAAAGATTGGGTGCAGCAGCCCTGAGACAAGGAAATCATCAGGTGATTAGCACTACTTATTGTTTCAACAATGAACAAATCTATCTTTAAATAATACATTATAAAGAAGTCAACAAGCCTTCCATTCAAAATTGTGAATGGTTTTATTTGCTTGAAGTTGGGCCATATTCTTATTCTGCCTACCTTTTAATTTCATCATCAATATCACATGTATCATTACCATCATCATCATCACTATGATCATCAACATCATCATCACCATCATGTATCATCATCATCATGTATCATCATCATCATGTATCATCATCATGTATCGTCATCATCATACATAGTGACTCATTTTTTCAACTGCACCATAATTGAGCTGATCTTCATTTATAATGGTGTTTATGATGTTTATATTGTAGGTTGTTGAGATGGCTTACCAAAGAACCAAGAACTTTGATAAGCTTTCATTCTTGTACCTCATCACTGGGAACATTGAGAAACTGCAAAAAATGCAGAAAATCGGTGAGTTCATTTATTGATTTACAACTCATAACGATTCTCTTTGGCTATAAATTTGTGCAAGTACATCACTATATTGAGTCAGTCCTTTGTGTACTGATAATACAGTTATGTTGTCTTGCTAGACTATAAACCATCCTTACTCACCTGGCCTACTTGTCTCTAGCAGTACAGGTCTTCGCGATGGCACAATTGTTTTAATTTTTATCTTTAAATTAGTTCCGAAGTAACATTTTGAATCCCAAACTAAAAGGGGGGGCCGTGACCCCATTGGCGTCCGCACTAAATGTACAAATCTTTCTTCTGTAAATCTTCAGCTGAGATACGTAAGGATATGAGTGGACAGTACCACAATGCCTTGTACACTGGTGATGTAGAAGAAAGGGTGAAGATACTAAAGGCTCTTGGGCAAGGTCCTTTAGCTTATTTGACTGCTGCAACTCATGGGCTGACTGAAGATGCAGAAGATGTCAAGTCAACTTTTGAACTTAATCCAGACACTGTGAGTTTATGTTCACTTGGCTGGGTGGCTATTGAGAAAATAATGTGATAATGATTATTATTATGAGCCCATGAAACTCAATGTTGCAAAGTTAATACTTTGCTGCTCAGGATTAGTTTTGTTTTTGTTAGAATACTTGTTTATAAATAATACTTATTCATTTAATTCACAATTGAGGGTCATTTGTAGAAGGACTGYCATGTTTTGACTGCAAACTGCTAGTCTTAACAGACCATAGTGTAGACTGGTTGGTGCATCTGTTTCATAGCACTTGTCAGAACATCTCTGCTCTTATTGGTTGGTTGCAAACTGACTAGCAGTTTTGTAAATGACCCTCAATCATGAGACAAATGAATAAGTAACATTTATTATACAATTTCCATCATAATAGTTTTCATCCTATTTTTGTTTGTTCTGGTCTAACTCTATCTTTTGTCTTTGGATTTTAGTTACCTCAAGTTAACCCCAATGCAAAACTACTACAGCCTCTTGTACCAATTCTACAAAATGAAGGCAACTGGCCTCTTCTTACAGTCAGCAAGACCTTCTTTGAAGGAGCTATGGCTGCCAAAGGTATTGTAAATATTACACACACCAGGGATATATGGATTCAGTTATTGATGGTGGAAAATGTTTGTATTTGAAGCAGGAGGAGCATCGTTGGCTGCTGTTGATGATGTTGGTGAAGCAGCAGCTGAAGGATGGGGAGAAGATGCAGAATTAATCATTGATGAAGGTAATCTAGCTTATTTATTAGAGGGCCCCTCTGGATACTCTCCTCGTTGAATGGGCAATTCTGCCTAAATAAAGTTTATTTACAGTGTAGACATAGAGGCTTGGCATCATCGTGTGATGGCAGCCATGGCAGGAGGCAGAAACAATCGAAATCTGGTCTAATCTTATTTACATAAAAAAGAATTCAGTTTCCCTGAGGAAAAAGACACTATTTGTTGTGCTTTGTGTGATGGCTGCCATGACTTGATGGTGCAAAGCCACCATAGAACTTACCAGGGCAATGGACAGGAGAGAAGTGTTATTGACATTTTCTGACAGTGTATGATGTTGTTTGTTTTTAGAAGGAGGTTTTGGAGAAGATGAAGGTATTGAAGGTGTTGGAGAGGAGGAAGAAGGAGGTGGATGGGATGTTGGTGATGATGACTTAGAACTACCAGCTGACTTGGTAAGTTAGTACTCAAAAGCTTTCATTATCAATAGTTTATACTTTCATCGTGGGCTAGCAGCTTCAATTCACTCCAGAAATCTTGTTATCTTCATAAGGAAATAAAATGATGAAGAAGAAAGATAAAATTGACACAGTGAAAGCTTTCTGATAGTGGTTATAAAATAACATCATTATTCATCATGTTTATCCAGATCATCAACATACACTCTGGGAGATTACCAGTTATCTTGAATATGCCAGGCACAGACCACTTTATCTAGATTCATTTTGTTTCCTTAAAAAAATTATTACCACTAAAAATTGCCATAATTCTTAGTAGTCAATATGGCTATTGAATTAGCAACTTTCACTAGCCAAAACAAACAAAAATATAACTAGTATTTTACTGCTAAACTTGATTATTGGCAAGTTTTAGCCCTGAGTTTGCTCTACCTTTGTTTTACATGTATATGTAAAAGATATTTAATTAATTATCTTCAGGATGTTGGTCCTGTTGTTCCATCTGGAGAAGAAGGATATTTTGTACCTCCAAGCAAGGGCACAAGCCAAGCACAAGTATGGTGCAATAACTCACACCTTGCAGTTGATCATATCCTTGGAGGCTCATTTGAGAGTGCCATGAGGGTATGTATGATAGCATCTACATTTTATCATTTTAGATCAAGTGTCATCCATTTACATCAACCAGAGAAGCAATATTTTAATTTCTAATTCAATCTGTCAGCTGCCTTATTGAGGTAGGCTCATTAAAACCCAACTCAGATTGAAAAAGCTTGATTTGTTTTTATTGCAGCTTCTTCATGATCAAGTTGGAGTGGTGAATTTCGAACCACTGAAGCCATTGTTTATGTTAGCTTACTCACGATCAAGAACAGCCATCATTGCTGGTCCTGCTCTACCAAACTTGTTTGGATATCCTCATAGAAACTGGTGAGTGAATTGAGAAACATTACTATTGGGAAGCTCAGTTTGCATGCTAATAATCATTGCTATGCTAATTTTGTAAATTAGGAAAGAGGCTGGAGCTCGCAATGGCTTACCTGCTGTTGGACTCAAATTGAATACCTTAGTACAACGTTTACAGGTAATGCATGTGCATCAATACTTTTGTTAACATCAACTACTTCAACTACTCTTGTCATCATCATTAATTTTTGGTATCCACTTCATCACTTCTCATGTTCTTCAGCTATCTTCTTCATATCTTGTCACAATCAAACTTATTTGGCATTTGTACTACTTTTTCCAGGCTGCATACCAGTTGACCACTGGTGGTAAATTCCAGGAAGCCTCCGTCAAGTTGCAGGAAATTCTCCTGAGTGTTCTACTGACGGTTGTTGACACCAAACAAGAAGTTAGTGAAGCTCAGCAGTTACTTGGCATATGTCGTGAATACATCTTAGGATTACAGATGGAAACAAAGAGGAAGACAATGCCTAAGGTAAGGTCATGTCCTTCCTTATATCATGTTCCTTACATAGTATATCATGCTCAAGCAGAGTGGCATTTACTTCATATGTTTTTGTCTCTTTATGTATTTTATCTTGTTATTTTTTCTTTCATTAAGCATTTTGCTTTCTTTTCACAGAGTAATCTTGAAGAACAAAAGCGTGTGTGTGAGGTAACCTAAGTATTAATGTTGTATACAATGTACACTTGATCATAATATTCAGACATGCCTAACCTGTTTATAGTTGGTGTGTTATTCAGACAATCTGAACTATACAGTGTATAATAGTGTTCTTGATGTTTGTTTTTGTCCAATATTTAGATGGCTGCATACTTTACTCATTGTAATCTACAACCAGTACATCAAATTCTTACCCTAAGGACTGCACTCAACCTCTTCTTTAAGGTAAGGTGCTGATGGCATCCTATGTACAAGTGGGTCCTCATATCATCTTGCTAGGTTTTCCTATTTTGGTTTACTTTCATTTGCAAAAGAAATAGATAGAATGGGAATAGTTAATCTTCCAGGGTCTCATTCCCACTCATGCAAATATACAACAGGAAGCCCACAGCTCATATTTTGCTTACTTAAATATGTTATGTTTAACAGCTCAAGAATTTCAAGACTGCTGGATCATTTGCCCGTCGTTTATTGGAGCTTGGTCCTCGACCTGATGTAGCCACGCAGGTATGATATTATAAAAACAAGGATTTTCTTATCTGACGTTACATGGATTTATAAAATACTGTACATTTCATGTGTTAAATGGAGGTGGACAAGTCACTGTAATTGGGCAAAGCTTAGAAAAATTAAAAATACAAAACAATTAAGTAAAAAGCATCTCTGAAATAACCAGGATAAAACAATGATTATGAAAAACCTTGAAACATTGAAACACAAAATCCTCTATCAATCAAAGCCTGGTAATTAATGTTGCTCTTTTGGTTTATCTTTGTCTCAAATCAGACTAGAAAGGTATTGCAAGCCTGTGACAAGAACCCAACAGATGCACATCAACTACAGTATGATGAACATAACCCATTCTCCGTCTGTGGTTTATCCTACAAACCTTTGTACAGGTATGTAACAATTTGAACATATTCATCATTATCATTTGTTGCTGTTGTGGATCAACCACATGCTGCTGACACCACTTACATCCAGTGTCTTCTGTCCTGGGTGGTTTGAATTGCCTTGTGGCGATGCTGAGTGGATGAACATATTGCTTGCATATATATAGCAGGATTTGATATTAATGAACTGTTCGATACTGTCTATCACAGAGGTAAACCCCAAGAAAAGTGCCCATTGTGTCAGACCAGCTATTGCCCTGAGTTTAAAGGCATTGTGTGCGAAGTATGCAAGGTAGGTTCCACAACCACTGATTACAGAGAAAGGTTTATTGAGAAAATAAGAATATAAGGGGGTGAGAAACTCTTGTTACAGTTCTCCATTAAAAATTGTGTTCTGAAATGATTTTTTTAAATGTTTACAGGTTGCTGAAGTTGGCAAGGATACGATTGGACTAAGAATCAGCCCAATACAGTTCCGCTAGACCATGTGACAAATGATAGCAAAAAAATTGATCTCATAAGCCAAGAGAAAAAGATATCAGTAATATCAGTATTCCCCTTAGAAACACCACTAGGATATGTATAAAGGGCAGCAGCACAGATGATATTGCTTTAGGAATTAAACAAATACCATGAATATTTTACAGTACAGTAAATGATGAAATAATTACTGTTAAACTACTACATTATAAGAATATGGAACCTCATGTGGCCAATAGGTAAAAGAACGTGAAATTAGTAGTCAAATTAGGTCTTGTAATCAATGTTTTAGGGCTCAAGTTGGGTTCTTGTTTTTCAAACAGTATGAAAATAAAGTTAGTATAAAATTGAGTTATTCCCTAATGGAGTTTTCATTTTGTAAGTCTGAAAATTTGCCAAAAAATAAAAATACAAAATTTTAACTCTTGAATGCAGAAAATGTTAGATATATATATTTCTCATCTCTTCTCTGATTTGTCCTTCTGTTTGCTCCCCTTCTTTCCCTTCCTCTTCCTCCTTCAATTTTATTCTCATTTTTTATTAGCTTCCAGCAAACGAGCATAAATTTATCTCTTGCTAAAAGGTAATAAAAATGAGGGGAGATTTAAAGAAAGGAAGATAATTAGTAATATTAGTAATTTCAGTTTGACGTATATGTCTTTCCTCAGAATAGCACTTGGGAAAAACTCGATAAATCGTAGATAATTAGTAACTACTGGGTGTCTAATGCGTGCACATCAGGCGAATATATGCAAAGTGCAATAAAGGAGGTCGTACTGCAGAGGAGAGTTGCTCGAAGTTTCTCTACAAAACTAAAATACTTTTAATTTGATAAGTTTTGGATAATAAAATCATGGAAAATTAGAAACTGTTGGGCACCAAGAGAGCATGTAGATATTTATGTCCCTTGCTTCCAGTCCCTTCCAATCTCTTTATACATTTTTCATTTCTTCTTTCACCTTTTCTCAGCTCCTGTTTCCATTTTCTTCATTGTTTACCTTCCTGTTTCTTCCAATGCATTTATTTTCCTTTTCAATTAGTGGCAGGGAATTCATGCTTTAGATCGTGTGAAGAGAAACACATGTTGGGATCCCTGTGATTATAATAAACATTACAATATTGGGTTTCCTGTGGATAATATTACATAATCAATAACATTGATTGTCACAAGACTATACCATTCAAACATGTCGGTTTACAGATATTCTGTATGGTTTGTCAAAGGTTTACGAGAATACACCAAGACAGGCTTTATAGCTGCACAAAAATCCTTCAAACCCGATGCATTGGACGCAGACATCAGCCAGAGATCGTTCATGATCACCGGCGCAAACAGCGGAGTTGGAAAAGCCACTGCTATCGCCTTAGCCAAGAAGGGTGCTTTTGTTCATATGGTTTGTCGTGACCAGGGAAGAGGAGAACAAGCAAGAGATGAGATCGTAGAGATCTCTGGCAATAGCAAGGTGGAGCTGCATATACTAGACATGTCACAGCCTTCAACTGTTCGTAAATTTGCTCGTGAATTCGTTTCTTCAGAGAGACCTTTACACGTCCTAGTGAATAACGCAGGATGTATGGTAAACCAAAGAGAGCTAACTACTGATGAGCTTGAAAAGAACTTTGCTACTAACACTTTGGGGACATATATCTTAACGAAGGAGTTGATTCCTTGTCTATCAAGGAATGAATCACCCAGAGTCATCACTGTTTCTTCAGGTTTGTAAAGGTTGTTTGGGGGTGCCTGTGGGGAAGGAGGACGGGGGGGAGGGGGGTGGAGAAGGGGCTGGAGGCGGGGGTAGATGTTGTTGAAGTCTGCATGAACTGAACCAGAACACTTTATAGCTTATAACCTGCAATGATGCCATACCTTTTTTTCTATTGAAGGTGGAATGCTTCTCGTTAAGCTTGACCATACTGACTTACAGTCTCAAAACATGAGTAAGTTTGATGGAGCCCTGGTTTATGCCCAGAACAAGAGACAGCAAGTGGTGATGACAGAGCGATTGGCAGACAAGTATCCAAACATTTATTTTGCGTCCATGCATCCTGGTAAGTCAAAATGTCTTGTACATTTATATTATCGCTGTTTTTGTCTTGCAGCTAACTTGCTTACTACTTTATTCGTCAGGTTGGGCCGACACCCCAGCTGTTCGCACCTCCATGCCAGACTTCTACAATCGTACTAAACATGTCCTACGATCAGCAGAGCAGGGTGCAGATACAATCATATGGCTGTGCATCACACCCAATGTTTCCCAGCATCCAAATGGGTCATTTTTTCAGGACAGGAATCCAGTTCCCAAGCACCTTCCACTGGCATGGACAAAATCTTCATTAGAAGAAGAGAATGAACTAATGCTTGCATTAGATGAAATGTCAAATAAATTTGAATAAAAATAAGCAAAGCATTCAATATAGTGCTAGCTAGTTATGTCTATTATTTAAAGGTGCCAGCAACTAAACAACTACAATACATGTAATTCAGTAGTCGTTTTTCACCTCTGGGGTATTTTGTTCAATTCCTGGACTTCCCATTATATGTGAGTAGAGTTCATTTCATCTCTTTCTTGACTTATGGGAGTTTTTCTCTGGGATCTACAGTTTTCTTCCCCCTATAGTCAAAACCTGCAAGTTCAATTTGTAACTTAGCCATGCCCTGATTTAGAACAAAGCCCCATCTAGCGTAACTCTCATTTTCCAATCCACTCATGTTTTAAGAAATAGAAATATGCAAATCATACTTGTGGCTGTAAATTTTAATATTTTGATCAAAAATAAAGTATATATTTACAAATCTTAAGAAATGGAACAGACTTCTACTTGTGTATCTTAACAGTACCTACGCTCAAAATCAAATTTACAATTGATATTTAAGTGATAAAATTATTTATAATTTGAATCTATATTGAAATAGTGCATAATGATCAGTGTTCAACAAATATAATTTAGAAATTTAGAGGCTTTTATCAGCTGATTGTCACAGCCATTGTCTTAGTTATTTGAATGTAGTTCAACTAGAATACTAGTTCTCTCAGTTGGGGCAGAATGGCTTCCTAGTATGGGAATGAGGTTTTCATTATTTTTACCTTGCTATATTTAGGGTGTACATACTTTGTGAGAAAAATCACTGTATTTTTTTCAAAAAAGCAGCAATGGAAAGTAAACCTGTTTTTTTCTGAACAAAAGGAGAAAATATGATGAACACTATCATTCCCCTGATCCAATCTTGGATTAAGTAGCTTTCTAATTTTGAATGTAATAATGACATTTTAATGTCTTTATAATCAGTTAAAATGCTTTTGCTCTAGATACTAGATAAGTGGCTTTCCATGTACCTCTACGCACAATGTACCAACGAGACAAATGTTTAATGAAAGTTCTATGAATTATCATTATCATTCTAAATTACTTACGTGTAGTCAAACTAGTTAACCAGTTAAACAATTATGATGCAGCAGGCAGACTACAACCAATCAGAAGGATTGAGACAAAATAAATATCATGACTTCAACCAATCACAATCTTTCATTTGACCATGGTTCAACTTGATCTGGCCTTCATATCTACTCCTGATTGGCTTAAAATTGGCTTATTTTGCTTTCAAACTACAGTTTGATTAATGATTAATTAATATCATTAGTTAAAGTGGTTGCAGTATCAGCTGTAATGCTGTTACTTAAGTACTAGCAGCTTCTTGGTCTTCACTTGTCATGGCTAACAAATTAGTCGTTGCTTCTCCAACATCATTTCCTGAAGCTTCCAACACAGATTTGATTACACTTTCTTCCATATTAGGGAACATATCTTTAAGATTCTGGATGTCTTGTTGTGTTGGTTGTCTGGGAGGGAGTGGTTGGGCTTGAGGGTCTGCTTGAGGTTGTTGTTGGTATCCACCAGGGTACATGACTGGTACGCCAGGAACCATTGGTTGTGGCACCATCATAACTGGCATTGGCTGTTGATACATCACTGGTTGAGCTTGCACTTCCTGGAAGATAAAATAGCTCCATGAAATTCTTATGTACTGTCTCACTAAGATGTTTATTGGGAAGGAAGGGTGTGAATGTGAAAGTTGAAGAAGTCATTAAGAGCCTAGCTCCAACCCAATCATCTATCTTTCCCAACGTGAAAAGGGAGGTACTGTATTTTTTCTAGTGAGGATTAATTAAACATGAGTATAATGGCTTACCCTGTAAGAAAAGACCAGGTTTATCATTCCTTCTTTTTCTTCTCCTTGTCTTCCACTTAATGAGTACCAATCATCTAATGTTTCTCCATTTAACACTTGATCATTGATCTGAACCAACCCCCATGCTACTCTTTCATCCATTGAAAATGACCTCTGCAATTAAAAATAATTTGTAAGAAAAGTAAAATTAAGAACCAATAATGTATACTTCTAATGAATTTAGCATTCGTAATATTGGAAAGTATCTATAGATGGTCTTAGAACATAATATGGTACATCGTGGATTTTCTGGGGTAGGGATAAATGTGAATACTGTTTCTGTAAAAAGTAATATTCATTACTAGTACTCAGCCTATACAATATGGTGATATGCTTCTTTAAAACTTACTTCATCAAATATTTCAATGTAAATTGATGAAACACCCCTTGGTAAAGAACTAGAAAATGAAAGAATAAAAATCGCTGTAGAGTTATTAAATATATCATCAACAAAAATACATAATTAATCCAAAAAACTGTCAGTGTAGGTTCAAAAGCAAAAACCCCTTAAAAATGAACCCCTGATCTAATGAACTGATGGCCAAATATCTGACTAATTTGTGGAAGATGCAAGGTGGTGCCATTCAACAATACTATCCAGGTTCAATTCCCAGACTTGGTGTCAGATGTAAGTAGAGCTGTTTGGTGGTTTTCTGTCATGTTTTTAGGGTTCTTTTCACTCCAGGTTTTCCAGTTTTTCATCCCTCCTCAAAAATAAAATTTTATATTAAATTTTGATCTATCAGGTGCCTTATTAATTATCACCAGACACTATAATCCAAGACATTTGAGTTTATGCTTTCCATCAATCACATATCCAATGACTGGATTGAGATGTATTGATCAAGCAAAGTGGGTATAAATAATTCTTAACAATCATATCGAGACAAAAACCCATTCCCTTAAGACATAAAGAACACTTTTATACCATGCCATTAGTTTATTCCATCTTGGGTTTGCTGCTCCATTATGAGCTGTTGGTGTCTCAAATACACTATTACCAACAGTGATTCTGCAATAGGGATCCATCCTTGTTAAACCATAATTCTTTGCAAGTTTTGCCTAAGAAGAAAAAAACAAAAAGAACAACAAATAAAATTTTGTAAAAGTATGAATTATGCTTAAATATATATGGGAGATGTTACATAATGCAAATATATACCGTAACAATAATAAACATGATTATTATACCTGTACAACAGTTATGCTCAGTCGTCCAGTAGGAACCTGTTGTACTGGCAGAAATGTACCGGGGTACATAACTCGTACCATGCCGGGTGCTTGACCAGCAGCAGGGGTACCACCAGGAGCGTTGAAACGAAGGAAATCTTCTGGTAGGTCACCAGTCATTACCTTATCACGCTGTGCTGTAAAAAGTATATACAACACTTAGTTGCCTAATGCACAACTTGTTGTTGAAGCTTAACAAAGGGTTCTTACACTTATTGATACCTTACAATATTATGAGAACTCTGACATTTCAATGGGTTGCAGTGAAAGTAATTGTTTACTGTGCCAGTCAACAATATGAAAGGTACTGACTGATTATTTTTGATTAATAGCAGCAAAAAAACAAATTTCAGCGTTCAGGTCGCAACTACTGAGTTCGCAAAATATGGAAAACCCAAGTAGTTATGCATTTTTTTTWAAAATTCAGAATGCTTGCTACATCAAACATGGTTTATAAATGGACAATGCTTTGTTTTTTTTGAATGTCACTATTAGCCGTTAACCAGAAATCTATTGATTAATCCAACAAAGTAACGTAAACTATTTTCAAAATAGTTGGTAAATCAACATAGCAATATAATGACACCCATTTCTAGTGCATCTATTATCTAATGAGATATGCCCCAGTTGTTAAAACTTTATCTAGACACACCTACAAAATTAATAAATACAATTATAAATATAGGATAACGAGAATATTAGGATATTGGAATAAAATATGTTCCAAATATATATAAAGACTTTCACTTTTCGTAGGTGGAGGGCTTGAGTGAGCCTTACTAGTATGGGCGATTGACGCAATCAAATGAAAATTAACAGCAGAATCTTCTTGTCTAGAAATGTCTTGAAATAGTTGTTAGCTTGTTGAAGTTGCTTATTCGCACGGTAAAAGATCGAAAGACACTCAAAAACAAACAGATAAATAGAAAACCTTCTTTTACCTCTTTGTGTGTCCGCCATCTTGGAATCTCTTGGAACCTGATGGTACATTATTCATGAAGAACAAATTGAAAAGTCAAAACGCGTCCTCTTCCAAAGGGACCTTTTTGGTTCGAATATCCATTTTAGATTATTTCTTTTATTATTATTATTATTATTATTATTATTATTATTGTTTTATTTTAAAAAAAGTTTCTATTTATCTTTCTGCTTCTTCGTGGTTCAATCATTCAACTTTAAAATTTTAACTCAACTGCAATTTTTATTCGGGGAAGGGGAGATAGGGGAGACCAAAACCGATGTTTATCCGAGCATCTCCGAGCGTATGAATGTATTTCCGAGTGTTTGACGATACTAACCGGCGTTCTTCTTCTGTACAGCTGCTTGTCTGTACTATTAATTATCAGTTATAAAGTTCTAAGAAGAAAACGTTTGAAATACAATTCTTGATCTTGTTTACATTCAATCTGAAAATTAGTAAGTAATAATACAAATAATTTCTGGCTTAAAGTCTAAAATTTATTTATCATTCTTTATGACATGGTAGATTTTCAAATGTTGTTTAGCAAAAATTGATTAACAAATTTTCGAACCAGGTTGGCCACGTGTCGTCTAGAAAATATACTCGTGCTTTCTTATTGTATTTGCCCTCTACCTTTTCTACTAGAGTACTGCAGTTTACATAAACAGCTAATTTAGACCTTTGCTTAGATAAAACGACTCGAGTTTAATAAAAACCTACTAGATGTATACTGTCTAATTAATGTTATTTTGCCTTGTGTAGACTTGTGTTTCATCATTTATAGCCTGCCTTGCTTAGTATCTGCTTGCAGGAGTCGTGGTGTTGCAGTGTTGCAAAGAAAAGGAAGGATGGGAGTAAGAGTAACACAGGCTAAATCGATCGTAGTTGATTGATTTATTAATATATTTTTCACTGTTTTTATTTTTGTACTGTAGTAAAAAATGGCATCTCAAAAAAAGAAAATTCTAGTTACTGGAGGGAGTGGTCTCGTTGGCATGGCAATAAAGAAAATAGTTGAGAAAGAAGAAAGTGGACCCAATGAAGAATGGATATTTATTTCCTCTAAAGATGGAGACCTAACGTGAGTTATTTTTTGTATCATTGTTTGAATCATTATCTGTTGTCATTGGAGATCATGGGATTAGGGTAAGCATAAGCAGTTGTGTCCTGTACTGCTCAGGCTGTGTTCATAATGTATGGCGGGCAGGCAAAAATTTGAAATGTCTGGAATAATATTCTTAACACACCCCACCTTAAAGTCATGCAAAAAAATATGATCCCCCTAAGCAAGGCTTGTAGCTTCTTCAAAAAATTGTGCATCCCCCTATTTTTCTGATAAAAATTTGCCCATCCCGATGATCCCCCCTCAATTTCACCTGCTCCCCCACCCCCGCCATACATTATGAACGCAGCCTTATAAATGTTCAAATGCATACATTAAAGACACTTGCTTGACCTCAGCTTCAAAATGCATCTATAGTCTTGGTTCCTTACACCCAAGCTAATTAACCAAGACAAACTCGAGATATTACAGAGAAGGGCATTGTCTTTCTTTTTCCACAACTATTGCTGGAATTCAATGTATAAGAGAGGATAAAAGAGCTTGAATCGTTAAGTCTCCTATGATGAAGAGCAGACAGCAGACTTACTAATTTGTTGTACTTGATCATTAACAACTACATCTCAGTTGACTTTCACCAAGATTCCTCCATTCTATTCCCACTGTTTCCTTCTTACTTCTGAGGAAAAGTAAAAGAAACTTCAAAAAAAACTTTTGATGTTATTTAACATTTGACAGATATACTTGTTGCTGAATTACTAACAGTATCTTTCTCTTTGCAGAGATTTTGAATCAACCAAAGCTATATTTGACAAGCACCAGCCTACTCATGTCATTCATCTAGCAGCCATGGTTGGAGGGCTTTTTAAGAATCTTAAATATAACTTAGACTTCTGGGTAAGTGACTTGTATGGATATAATGCTTTACTATGAATGAATGAATATAACCTTTATTTTACCAGGGTTGTCCTTTCAGCATGCGTATAACACACTGTTACCAATAGGACCCTAATTAAGAAATCATAAAGAGCAGATTTTTTTCTGACTACAAAAATTTCACATTATTTATTTTTGTTTCTGTTTTTATCAGAGATTGAACATAAAGATAAATGACAATGTTCTGCATAATGCCTTTTTGCACAAAGTAAGTTTCAATGTCATTTTTTCCTTGTAAATTGTAATGAAAACACAGTACATACACTTGAGAAGAACCTTTTTCTACAACCATGGGTAGTGTGCATCATCTCTCTGCTGCCGTAATGGGTTCAAACAATGCTACTCGCTACTCCTGTGCGCCAACAGTTTTTCCTACTCATGTTCTCTAGTTTTCCTCGCTCTGCAAAAATCATCTTCTGAATTCTAATCTAATAATGGAATAAGTGCCACATTTAGTGCTATACTCGTTAAACAGACTGAATGTTTGACCACTTTTTCCCTTACTATTTTTGGCTATAATAATATTTTGTATAGGTTCAGAAGTGTGTTTCTTGTTTGTCAACCTGTATCTTCCCAGACAAGACTACATATCCTATTGATGARACCATGGTACATAATGGCCCACCCCATGACTCTAATTTTGGTTATGCATATGCAAAAAGAATGATTGATGTACAGAACAGGTACCAATAAATCTCTCTTTAGGAGCGTACCATTCATACTGTTTATGAACTGAGGGAATACATGGATTCTGTGTTTTAAGTCCTATAGTAACACCTTTTTGGTACCCCTCCCCCCCCCCCCCCCCAACACACACACACCCCCTCCCATTACAACCCCATACATTTGTACCCCCTCTCCCTAAGCATTAGGGACGGGTCATTAAGTATAGGGGGGGGGAGGGGTGGGCCAGAAATTTCTGAAATCATCATAAATGAAAAAAAAGTGACTCACCCTTCAGGCTACACATTATTACTATCAGCCCACCTTCTGATGAATGCATAAAAAATGATGACCCTAACCCTAATTCCATCTCAAATATTTTTAGCTAAATGTTCCAAAATAGAGTACAAACACTACAAGTTTGCAATCTTTTGCACAAATTTCAAAAAGCACTATAAAAATATTATTGTTACTATTTTTCATTATCAAAAAAGGTTTTTATATCATCATGTTTAACATTCTTTTGTGTGTCAGTAAGTTATCTGAACCCTACTAGATGGAATTACCTTTTTTGCATGATAACCCATGGCCCACCCCTAATGTTCTGCATAAAGTCTCATGACCCACCCTCTTTTTTCTGCTTGAAAATGATGGCCCACCCCCCATTTTTTCAGGCCCACCCCCCCTGTACTTTATGACAAGTCCCTTATCAATATAAAATGCCCCCCCCTCATTGTTTGTGAGACACTATCACTTATTCTGTTTATTTTATTAATTCATTTTATATGTATGCCTTACATTTGTTGGTGCAAACACTACAAGTTTGCAATCTTTTGCACAAATTTCAAAAAGCAATTCTTACTTGTAAATTCCCACCTTTAGGGCCTATAATAAGCAACATGGCTGCCAGTTTACTAGCGTCATTCCAACTAATGTTTATGGTCCTCATGACAATTATAATCTTGAAGACTCTCACGTGATACCTGGGTTGATACACAAGTGTTACATTGCAATGAGTAAGTTAATACTTAGTGCGCACATGTATAATTGTGTCACTTTCTACTTTGATAATGATCCTGGAATAAAAGGTCATATGTARCAGTATCATAAATTTGCATTTTTATTATTGTTAGTATGGATTATTAAGTATCTTTGATGCAAGCAACCGACATTCTCAGTCCTCTTGATTGACTGGTGACTTGCTAGGCTTGCTAGAATATAATCCAGTTAAACTTTCCTGTTCTACTGGTAAATAGTATTTCAGGTATACATACTGGTACAATATTATTCTACAGTATTTAGTGCTTAGAATAATCATAATCAGCAGTAACATAATGATCATCATCATTTTCATAAATCATCGTCATCATCATGCACTGTCATCAGTAACATTGAGTATCATCGACAACCAGTGTAGCACCTCAACGTATTATAAAAATACACTATCATCAGCAACATTAGTATTATCATCAATATCATCATTATGACCTTCATCACCATCACTATCATCTCCAGCAGCTGCAGCAGCATCAGCAGCAATGTTAGCAGCAATATTGACAGCAGCAGTAGCACCAACAACATGATTAGCAGAAGTAGGAGCATTGTCAACAGCTCTACAAAAACTAGTTTTTCAACCCTCAACAAACCCTCAAGTCCCATAGCTTAATAACAAAATGTATTAACCACTTTGTTCTTCTAGAAAAAGATGAACCACTCATTGTTTGGGGAACTGGGAAACCAAGAAGACAGTTCATCTATTCTCTGGTAAAATTCCACCTTTCTTGAATTTGAAATCTTGAAATCTCTTGAAATCCAGACAGTTTTTCTGACCCAGTGTGTGTACTATATTTTATTGTAAATGGTAAAATACCTTTTTAAACATCATTGTTCCTTCAACTATTAGCTGGTTTTCCAGGGAGCTCATGCATGGTTGCACACTTTACCCCCTCTCTCCATCAGTTCTCTGTTTTTAGAGTACCTTCAAAGTTGAAACTATACGGATTAGAGAAAAGTTAAAACATGTGGAGATATTGAGGAATGAACCATGGAACTCTAGCTTGGAAGGTYGCATATATATTAAGCAACTGAGCCTGCTCCGTAAATGCTCCAACTGCTTTTTTCCCCCTCCTGCTTTATGGCAATTAATTCTTTCCTGAGTGCCTAGAGCAGCTCTGGATAGATGCTATACAAATAGGTGTTGTTATTATCATCATCATTATCATCATCACCATCATCATTATTATTGTTATTATTATTATTATTATTATTATTATTATTATTATTATTATTATTGTATTAACATTGTATACAAATAGCTACAGTTTGAGGAATGTCATATCTTGGGAGTTTTTCAAGAAAACTAACACAACTTTTCTGATATATATTTTTATTATCATGTCAGGATCTTGCACGTTTGATGATTTGGGTCCTCAGAGAATACAATGAAATTGATCCTATCATATTGTCAGGTAAGTCTAATGCTAGCTATAGTGCAAATTATTTTTGCATCAACCACAAGCTTATGAGGCACAGTATTCGTATAGTTGGGATACACTTTACTTGAGACTAAGATGGGAAAAGGGAAAAAGTGTACAGTCCCCTGCCCCAACCTTCTCCACAGGTCCCCTGTCATGGGCTTTAGMAGCTTATGCATATGCATTTTCTAGTTCTCCTTGAAAAAGTATTGCTTGCCATAGGAAATCCAATCTACCAACCTGGACTCTTGCAACAATCCTGGGAAGCTTGGCATGTAACTAGCTATACACGTGTAATTTGCTTGTTCTTGTCTAATATTTACAGTCAGTGAAGAAGAGGAGATCTCTATTAAAGAAGTAGCAGGATTGGTAGCTAAAGGAATGGGAATGACCAAAGATCTTGTTGTATCCTTTTGTGTTGATGTTTTGTTGTTTTTCTTGTTTCTGGTCATCACAAAGATGCAGTAACTGGTTATGATTACCATTAAAACATTGTTTTATTGCATGCATGTGCAACGTTGTTTAAAATTGCATATGCAAAAGGTTTTTTATTGTATGTACAATATGGTTATATCATATGAGCAACATTGTTTCATCATATAAAGAACATCATTTCATTGCATGGCAACATTG